>APFE031183045.1:7742-41850 GCA_000404065.3 Pinus taeda
TGGAATCCCAAGCCCACCTGAAAAGGGCTGTATCCAGTCGAGTTGTGGAGAGCCCGGTTGTAGCTGTGCTGAACATAGGGGAGGCTCTCGTCCCATATGCGTGGATGCTTTGAGTTGTACATGCGCAGAATGTGTACGATCATCCTGTTGACAACCTCTGTCTGGCCATCAGTTTGAGGATGGAAGGCTGTGGACTTAGTGAGTTTGGTGTCCAGCATCGACCAGAGACTGGACCAAAATGTACCAAGGAACCTGCTGTCCCGATCTGAGATGATAGACTATGGGATCCCAAAGTGTACCCACACTCGTTCAAAGAAGAGTTTAGTAGTGGCTTCTGCTGTGATATTCTTCTTGCAGGCAGCCATAATGGCCATTTTTGAGAACTTGTCGACAACCACAAAAACACAATCATTCCCATGCTTAGTGGAAAGAAGGCCTGACATGTAATCTATGGAGATAGATTCCCAAGCTCGACTAGGGGTAGGCAGCGAGGCATAGAGGCCTTGCTTCTTGATGGTCGGTTTGGCAATGGCACAGGCAGTGCATGATCTGATGTACTTCTCGACATCCTGTTGAATATTCGGGCAATAGAAATACTTCTGCAGTACTGCCACTGTTTTCTCGACCCCGAAATGTCAAGCAGCCCGACTGTAGTGTGCTTCCCAAATCATCTTGGCACGCTCGCTTGAAGGAACACAAAGGTGACGTAGGTGGCATAACAGGGCATCCTGGAGGTGAAAATCTGGAACATGCTGACCCTCCAAAAGTGTCTGGTATGTGTGGCTGAATTCTGGGTCACCATTGTAGAGACGTGGCCAATCAGAAATCTCGTGCCCACAAGAGTTGAGCACAGTGGTTAACGCCATGATCGGTGGTCGACTGAGGCAATCTGCAAGATTATTGGTGCTACCCTTCTTATACTTGATATTCAAATGGAACTGTTGCAGGTATGTGGACCACTTCTGATGGCGATCATTCTGCAATTTCCCTTGTGTCTGTATGAATTGCAGGGGTCGGTGGTCTATGTGGATGACCGTTTCCTTCCCCAAAATGTAATGCTTCCATTGTCGGCAGGCCTGCACAATGGAATACATCTCTTTATCATAAGTGGGATACTTCCGGATTGTGTCTGAAAGTGTTTCACTGTGATATGTCACTGGGTGCCCGTGTTGAGTAAGGACTGCCCCAATAGCATAGTTAGAGGCATTTGTCTCGACCTTGAATGGTTGTTATAAATATGGCAACGTGAGCACTAGTGTCATGTAGAGGCGATCTTTCAACTCTATGAATGCCTTTTTTTGATATTCAGACCAAAAAAAATTTTCTTTCGCTCCTTCCTTGGTGACTTGACTCAAGGGCCAAGTGATATGAGAAAACCCCAACATGAACCTACGGTAGAAGTTGGCAAGACCTAGAAAGATGCGGATCTCTATCAGAGTGGTTGGATATGGCCAATACCGAATGACTTGGATCTTGGATGGATCCACATGCACTCCTTATTCATCAATAATGTATCCCAGATACTAAACCTAGGTCATGCGAAAAGTGCATTTCTGCAAATTGGCACATAGCTTGTGTTGCCGCAATGTTTGGAGAACCTATTGGATGTGGTGGAGGTGCTCTTCCCAACTCTGGCTGAAGATCAGAATGTCATCCAAGTATACCTCTACAAATGAGTTGTGAATGGCCGCAATATGTCATCCATTAGCCTCATGAAGGTTGCAGGAGCATTCGTCAATCCGAAAGGCATAACCAACCATTCGAAAAGGCCCTCCTTGGCTTTGAAGGCAGTCTTCCACACATCAGGGGGTTCGATTGGTACCTTGTGATATCCCGACTTCAGATCGATCTTTCTAAAATATTTCGCCCCCTTTAGTTGGTCCAGGAGGTCATCAATCTGTGGGATCGGGTACCTATTACGGACAGTGATCTTGTTCAGTGCCTGATAGTCAATACAGAGTCTCTAAGTCCCATCCTTCTTCTGTACCAACCCGATGGAGCTCCCACAAGGTGATGAACTCAGATGGATGTGACCTTTCTACAAGAGCTCCTAAATTTGCCTCTTGATTTCATCATTTTCTAGAACGGAGTGTTGATAAATTGGTCCATTGGATAGCGGCACACCTGGGGTCAGATCGATAGAGTGCTTGACCTGACAGTGCAAAGGAACCCCTCGAGGGGAGGTGAAGATGTCCTCGTACTCCTCCACAACCATGTTCATCTGTAGTTATCGTGCGAAGGGGCTCTTTCTAGAGGCCGTGGCTACCGTCTTCTTCTTTCCTTGACGACATATCATCAGGAAAACAAATTTCCCAGTTTTGGAAATGAGCTTACTGCATTGTTTTGCAGTAATCAAAGAGATGGCGGTAGGCAGTGCTACCTCTGGTATCCTGTACAACTTTTTTCCCAATGTAATAATAACAGCACGGGGCCTTGATTCATACACAGCATGTTGCTTCCACAAGTATGGTTGTCCTAAGAATACATCACAAACTTCAAGGGGAGCAATGTCACATAATACCTCATCCGTGAAGGGCTTGATGTTGTATGGAAGGCGACACTGCTGGCTCACGTGAAGATCACGTCCTTGGTGAAGCCACTCGATGGTGTACGGTTGTGGATGTGTTGTGGTTGGTAAGCCTAACTATTTCACAACCTCTGCCAAAATGAGGTTCTTTTAGCTCCCGCTATCGACAATGAACTGTAGCAGGGAACCCTTTACCCACATTTGGGAGTGGAAGAGACGCTCCTCCTCCTCTGGATCTTCGGGTTCATTTTTCTGGATCTTAGCGCTAGCAACAATGGCGTTGGGATCTACATCAATGATCTACTACCCTTTATCATTCCCCCTGTTAGGTTCTGACTCAGAGTCGGAACATGCATCTTATTCTGAAACCTTTAGCTCAGCCACCATGGATTGCTTGGTCCGACACTCACTTGTGTGGTGAGTGGAGCTCTTATGGAACTCACACCATTTTCCTGTGTCCTTTTTCGGCTTCCCAGTGTTGTTCTTTGCTTGTAGCTTTGGCGGGTTGTCTTGGGCTGCCCCGCCTTGGCTTTATCCTTTGTTCTGTGGTTTAGGGGCACCTTTCCCTTGTTTCATATTCGCAGATCCAAAGTCTCGCATATTTTTTTTAAACTGCTGCTCGACCTTGACAGCATATCAGTATGTTGTGCCGAGCGAGGAGATGTTTAGGAATTATATTTATTCTTGGATGTACTTGTGCAGGCAGCCGCATTATTTGAGTATCAAATGCTGCTCTAAATCCTTGATACCCAACTTTGTGTGAAGGGTATGGAAAATATTGGTGAACTCCGGCACGTCTTGGTCCCTTCCTTGCCGCAGCGTGGTCCACTTTATGTATTCATCCTCATAGCTTCCGACAGGGTAGTACTGCTCCTTGATCGCATCCCAGAATGAATTCCAGGTGGGTGCAGCTGAAAATAGTGAGTCGGTATTTTCATCCTTCTGCTCGCAGTAGATTGTTCTTATTAAAATCAATGTGATCAAAGATCAAAGGGATTTTTTAGTTGATAGGTATGGGGCACATTGCTAACATGTTTTCATCTATATAATATCTTAATCTACCTTGTTACATATGTTTGTGTTATGAACCAATGTGTAGGTATCTTTAGTACACTTCAAAAGCCATTTTATAAATAAGATAATTTAATGGGACCTTGATGCAATGCTCCTTGCATAAAGATACATCAATGTAATGGCCTATTTAGAGCACACTAGAGAAATGGTATGTTTAGTGCACATCCCACAACAATATTTTTAAAATTTATTGCATTACACATTGTATCACTTCAATCTATGTAGTTATTTTATTTATTGAATTAACATTTTTGTAATCAAATGTTAGCCAAATGTAGTGTGCATGGTTTTGTACATATGAGTGTCTCTTCTTTTTAAATTCTCATTTTAGAAAAATTTAGGTTTCATATTAACCCTAAAACTAGCATGTTTGGTAACATGATGTACATGTGTGTTGTACTTAATAACAAGCATCAGGAAAATTATATGTTTTCCTTACCATGTTGCCTCTGTTTCAATGTATGTATTTTAAGAAAATTGAGCATGGGAAGATGTATATCTATCAAGAGAGAGGGGTGTTATGAAAATGTAACTTTCAAGACTTTAAATGTTTGTGTGCTCAAAAAATGCTCTACTAAAAAGTTTTCCTTTTCTATTCATCTTCATTAAAAAGAGAACAAGAACAAGTGTGTTTGTTAAAAGTTCTATCAATTGGTGTTTTCTTTGTAGTGATTGGACCCTTCTTTGTAACTTAGCTTCTATATCATGAGCTTAAGGTGTCATGAGAGCCATTAATATTATCACCCTCTCATAGGTCTTATGGAGATGGTGCCTAACCCCGTCTTGTGATTTTTAAGGTGGAGAGTAAATAGATATGCTTTTGTCTCTTAATATTCGGTGTAGTTTAATTATTCTATATTTTGGTCTTTTTGTCAAAATTTGGTGATAAAATTATTGGAAAGATTGTAATTTTTCATTATTTATATTGTGTTTTTGAGTGCATAAACGAGTTGAATGCCCTAAAAAACCCTCGGAGCACTTAAATTGTGCGGAATATATAACTAAAATTTAAAATCCAACAAATCCATTAACCACAAAATTTACTTAAAATAATCAAAACATAAGACAATTAAACTACACTTTTACATTTTAATATCATCTTAAATTTCAAAAAACCCTTTATGTAACAACTATAAACCTAAAAACTATGGAATATTCATTTTTTTTTTAACATAAAAGCATATCCGGCCTTGAGTATTGGACCCTGTCATAGATTACAAAAGTTATTAATGAACAATTGATTAAATTTCGTAGCACCGGGCAACACTTATATATATTTCATGTGTGATACTATATTGCGCAGATATCAAGGTATATATGATTGTTAATATTTAATGTGCACATGGCCTTTGGTGGGGTAGTTGTCCCTTCCCAGACCTTTGCAAACTGGCCCCTGTACATTGGGACACACGACATGCTGGTAATCGATATTGTTGCATGCGTCCTCCAGTTGGTCTCAATATCCTGCATCATCTGTCTTGTTTCATGTTTGTTGATCTCTGCCAGGTGATCCGATGGTGGGGAGGGTTTAGGGTTTAAACCCCTAAACATTTTTTCGTGCCCGACAAATGGTGAAATCAATGTTGTCGTCGGCCTATGGTATCATGCTGCTCTGCAGTGGTATAGTTTGGTGAGGGTTTCAGGCCGGCAACAGATCCTTTTGTGGTTTCTCATGGGTGCAATGGTTAGTCCTATCAAGGAAGGTAACCCCAACTGACAGATATTACGTGATTTTGATTATTTGCATTGTGTGAACTTGACTTTCACTTGGAGTCTCTGCCCGCTGCTGAATTTAATGGATTTCTTCTATCATTCAGGGGTAGCTCAATGGGCTTCCATTACTTCTATGAACGCTCTACTCCGAGGATCATTTCTAGAAGGTAAACCCACAGACTTTACAGTTTTGAATTTTGCAAAGGTTTTCTTCTGGTTCGCTGATAGACTCTAGATTCCACATTGTTTTAATGAAATATTCGTTATGAAGCAGGTGCGTTGCTCAAAGCTAGAACCCTCCAATCTCAAGTAAAATGCATCTCCTCTCAGTATCGTTCTTTAAACATATTATGTAGTTTTGTACACATTCTAACTCCGTGGTTTTGGGTGTTTATGTGCAGGTACTCTTCCATATTTGCTCAAATAGCCATGTGACTAGGACAACGTACCTTAAGGTTTTAGGAGCTTACAGCTTCCATGATTATTTCCAAGTTGGAACATCTTACCTCTGGTGCATGAACATTTAGCTTCTAGAATGATTAACTATTGGGCAACAGAGACTGTGTATCGAGCTGAGCTTTAAGCAAAGACTTGTTTAAGTTTGTTTTTAATTAATTAACTGTATAAAGGAATGGCCAAACACTATGCACAAAACATGTAATTTTGTGAACGATCAACACCTGATCAACTGCAAGGTTTTGTGGATATTTTCTCTATGATATATTATTTTGATTTAAATTATACACTAGATGGTATTTTAGGGGTTTTTGGTCATGTCGACACATTCAGGTTGTTGAACCATTCTGGAATGTAGCATTGTTCTTTAAGTTATGACTACAATGAAATATATTTAATCAAACTTAGTGCATCTCATTATTTGAATAGCAATATAGTTATTTTATCTCCGATTTAATGGTGGGCCAAGATTACCTCGCTTTCCTTACTCAAGGTATTAGTAGTTTAGCGAGTTTATCTTAGTTCGTTCAGCATTTCCAAAAAAAATCTTTTAAAGATTGTTTATACAATGAGTGACCTAGATTACTTCTGTAATGGCTTGCGGTATATTACTCAGTTTATCTCAACAGTAATCCTATAGATTTTCACATAGTTTGTTTATATGTGACTTTATATCATAATACATAGATAAATTATAGAGTAATCTTATAGTGTTTCATACAGATTGTTCCACTCCTTATTATAAGAAATTACTCTTAATGCTTTAAAAGCGTATGAATGTTTATCCGCTATATGAAGTTATTTCTCCATACTTTACTAGTATTACTTGCTATCTTTTATGCATTGCCATAACATATTGTCTATTGTTTTTATTGCGAAACTGGTAATTTGTATTCTCTGTTTAAATGCATTTTCAAGGAATTTCTTTCCTTAATTTGTTCAGTCACTTAAGTAATTCTTCCAGCATCAATTTCATAATGAAAAGTTATATTTATCATTTAAATAATTTTCCATAGTCCAACATTAATTTGTAATGGAACTTTATATGATACTTATCTATTCAATATTAGAAAATGTGTAATATTCAATCATTTCTAGAAAGTCTCTCCTCCGAGCCGCAAGCTTGGGAATTACGTCCAGACCCTTCCCCGAGCACTTTCTTCTATTTCACAGCTAAGATAATTCTAGCCAAATTCAAGTACCTTGGGCTTCCGGACTCCTGTCTCACCTCAAGTTCTGTACCTTTTTACTGACTGTTCTTGAGAATTCTCCCACTGGTTTATTCCACCCAGCTCTAAGATATCCCCAGGATTCCTTTTCCCCCATCTAAATCTCCCTACAGGGTAGATGGGTAACTGTCTTTTGTAAGTGTTTCTTTTAATTAATGTAAACAGTTTCTATTTGTGTTAAAATATCTCGACTCCTAATTACCAATAATTTAGGTAACCAAATATATGTTTCTTGGCCTTCCAGCCTCAGTGATTTATTTTTTAACATCATAGAGTAAGAAAACTATAGTAATAAATGGTAAAGATCAAACTTAGTAACCACAGTAATTTTTATGCATATTGGGGTGTTACGTCTCCCCCCCCCACCATATGAGGAACAACATCCCTGGTGTTCTTTCTTCTTTCAGAAAATAACGTCAGATAAGCTTTCTGCATAAATTGCTCCTCTTCCCAGGTGGCCTCATCCGGGCCATAGTGCTTCCACTGCACTTTAACTTGGGTGATAGCTCGCTTCCGCAAGGTGGTTTCTCTCCGATCGAGAATCTGAAGAGGTTCTGCTATAAACTATCCTTTCGGTTCGACCTATGCAAAAACAATTCATAATCACAACCTCTTCAAAATATTCTATCCAAAAGTCATATATTCCACTTAACCGATTACCTGAATATTTTACCAATTAATGATACGTTGAGGATTGTACACAATTGTTTTAGCAAAGACACGTGAAACACATTGCGGACCTATATGTGGGTTGGTAACGCAAGTTTATAAGCCATCAGCCCAATCCGTTCCAAGACTTGAAAAGGTCCATAGTACTGGGGTGCTAACTTAGCAAACCCCCTCCATTGTAAGGAACTTTTCCGAGGCTTTAATCTTAAATATATGTGATCTCATGGCTGAAATTCTCTATATGTCCTATTTTTATCTGCATAAAAGTTTTTCCTACCTTGGGTAGCCCTTATATTTTGTCGAACCTTCTTAACAGTCTCCTCCATTTCTTCTATCATGTCAGGACCCAATGCTAGCTTATTAACTGGATTATTCCAATCTATGGGTACCCTGCACCATTCTTCCATACAACACCTCAACGGGGCTCATGCCCAGTGGTTCATGATGTCCATTATTATACAAAAATTCCACTGGGTGGAGATAGTCTTCCCACTTATGTGGTTGCTGCATCAGAAACATGTGTAGCATGTCCTCTAGCACTTGATTTACCCATTCGGTATGTTCGTACGTTTAAGGATGGTAGATGATGAGCCCCAGAAATGGGCAATTATATGGGCTCATTCTGCCTCTTAATTCGATTTAATCCACCATTCTCATTATTTTATTGCATGTTTTTTATTATATTTATGCTAATAGAGTGAATTGGGTTATTCATTTTTCCATGTAGTCTAATGTGTGCTTTATGCAGATTTTTTGGTCAATTTTGGACAAAGTCAAAAAAATTATGAGAAAATGGTAGCAAATATTTGAGGAAAACAAGGAAGAGGATTTGTAGGGGGTGTCTCCTTCATTTATAACCCCTTTCCTCGAATCCTCCATCAGCAACTCGGAGCACAAGCAGCCACATTGATGCATCTAAGGAGTAGCTAAGCAAGTAAAGAAGGACTGTTGTTTATCTCTAATTTTGGGAAGCCGAGCTCCTTGATTTTAGGAAGGTTGTTGGGGGATTCAATTTGTATAAATAAGGGGGCTTAGAGCCTCAGTAGGTTAGCCAGTTATTAGTATAATTTTCACACTTTTGTGCAACTCTTGTTTAGCTCATTTTCGAGCTTGTTTTTTATGAACAATTTATGTAATGTGACTTTTATTTTGATAATGGAGATGACATATTTTTTGAGGTAGCACTGATTTCTTTTAGAGGGCTGAATCTATTGGGTTAGGGCACAACCCAAGCTGCCCAACACCTCTTTCTTTGTACTTATATGTTTTTGCTTCAACTGAAGAGTTAATTTCTGTTACATAGATTCATTTTACCTTGTTTAGAATAGGTTGCTTTTGATGGTTTGCATAGTTGCTTTTGTTTCAGTTGCTGAAGTAGGTTCACATAATGATAAGCTAAAATTAAAAAAGGAAAAAAATAGGCCCTGATCTCTTTTCTCCCTTCCTGGGATCATGATTTGAGGTCATGGCACCATTGCTGCCACCAAAAACACAGTTTTGCTCTTCCATGCAATTTCTAGTGTGATGACTTGATTCAAAAGTTAATGTGTTGCTTCAGATTTAGTTGCCTAGATCATTTTATGTTCTTTTAAAATAGATCTCTTTGCATTCTTTTTTGTTCAAAGGTTAATGTTCAACATTTTCTGTTTGTAGGTTAAAAATTAGGTCAAGCTAGAGAAATTTTTGTTTTCATGGTATAGCTAGTCCTTTCTTTGATCAGTTTTTGTAAGTAGATGTGCAGATATCTTGCAGAACACCTCAGCTCACCATACATCCATAAAGAAGCCAACATCAGCTTAGTTCTCACAGATTTCCCAAGTCATTCACAACATTTCACCAATCTGCCCTAATTTCTGCATTTTTCTCCATAAGCTTCCCTCTAGCTATTTGAACAAATCCAACCATCATGTTCCCTCCTGATCTTCCTTGACAAGATCCAGACACCTCAACACCTTCATCTAGCCTTCAGTTACTCTTTCCCATCATTTTTCCACCTTCAAAACCTCCAAAAACAACTCTCGACCTCCTCCTATAGATCCTCCTGTAGATCCCCTGCAACCTCCTGTAGAATTTACTGTGAGTGATTTTTCGAAGTCTGATTGCAAGTGAAGTCTTCAGAAGGGTACTAGGAGCTTCTTAGGACCTCTCCACACCTTCCTCCACCTCTGCAAAAACCAAATCTATCCTCCATCACCACTAAACCTCTGCCACAGTGACAAACAGACAAAAGCTCATGCATAACAATTTCACATAAAACACATAAAAATACAAAAAGATGTTATTTTCTCATTTTCTTTCTGAAGTAGTTTAAATATATGTAATTCACCTTCCCAAAAGTCAATGGCATTCATCTCATCAGTTTCTATCTCTTTTTCTGCAAAAGTAGGGTTAGTTGGATAAATTAGGGTTTTCTAGGGTTTGCCTTACATTCCAGTCTTCTTCCTCTTTCTGCAAGTAGAATAGTCCTTGTAGAGTTATCTTTCTTTCATCATAGTTAAAAGCTTCTTCTAAGAATTCATCGAAGTTGGCTTAACATCCTAGTGATCTTGTGCCAGCTGACCAAGTGAAAGCGTACAGTAAGAGCTAGTACTTGTGCATACAACACCGTCGCTTCCAAGTTTGTTACGAACTATCGGGTTCATAAACGTAAAGTAGGAAGCCCCAGGAGTTGCAACGTTATTACTGCAATACTCATGCTCACCACTTTTTGGCGTCGTTGCCAGGGATCCTAACTGTATCCCATTTCCTAAATAAATTCAAACACTACATCAACGGCTATAAAACATTTGTACACACTGATCATGCTGCAATTAGGTATTTAATGAACAAACGAGATGTAAATGCTCGCATTATTAGATGGTTGCTTTCATTGCAGCAATTTTATTTAACCATTGTTGATAAGCCGGGTAACGAAAATGTTGTTGCTGACTTTTTGTCTAAAATAGATCTGCCTGCAGGTGAAGAAGGAATGGTGGACGATCAAATTCCAGATGAACACCTATTCGCTATCTCAGTACTCTCTCCATGGTTTGTTGATATAGCGAATTACTTGGTTTCCGCATAGTTCCTGCCACACTTGTCCTCAAAAGAGAAGAGCAAGATCGTGAGGAAAAGTGCCCCTTTCACTTGGATTGGGGGCAATCTCTTCAAACTTGTCCCAGATCAGGTTTTGAGAAGATGTGTCAGGGAGGAGGAAGTTTTTGACATTCTCCTAACATGTCATGATGGGCCCTGTGGAGGCCATTTTGCAGCGAAGAGGATTGCTTTCAAAATTCTGCAAGCAGGTTACTATTGGCCCACTCTTCATCAAGATGTAAGGAGATATATCAGCCAATGTGACTGGTGTCAAAGGACGAGGAAACCTACTCCAAGGGATGAGATGCCCCTGCAACCTCAAGTGACTTTCGAGCCATTTGAGAAGTGGGGCATGGACTTTGTGGGTCCCGTCAACTCTCCTTCAAAGCAGAAATATTACATCATCGTGTGCACTGGTTACCTGACAAAATGGGCAAAAACGAATGCAATCAAGACAACAACAGAAGAAAAAGTAGCTGAATTTTTAAGGGAGAATATATTCTATAAGTTTGGGTATCCAAGAGAATTAGTCATAGATCAAGGGAGTCAGTTTACCTCCAATCTGACTGAAGACCTGCTCACACATCACAAAATTAAACACATAACTTCTGCTCCTTACCATCCATAAGCAAATGGATAGGTGGAAGTCATTAACAGAGCTTTGGAAGGAATTTTGGCCAAGATAGTGAGCAACAGCAGAAAAGATTAGGCAGATCGATTGGTTGAGGCCACTTGGGCATATAACACCACATGGAAGACCACCATAGTGTTCACACCCTATAAGCTGGTCTATGGGAAGAAGGCTTTGATGTCAATAGAATTTGAATACAACACACTAAGGATGGTAGCTTAGCTGGACCTAGATCTTAGCCATGTACAAAAAGAAAGGTTACTCCAGCTAAATGGATTGGATGAAAAAAAATTGCAAGCCCTTCTCCACACAAAGGTAGTCCAACTTCAAAGGAAAATATGGCATGACAAACACCTCAAAGAGAAGCAATTCCAAGAAGGTTATTGGGTGTTGCTATATGACTCAAGGTATAAAGACCAAGGAGAAAGATAAGGCAAAAGAGATACCAGAGCCTGATCCTTAGCCTAATTTAGGCTCTTATTACAACCTTCTAGAAGGAGGGAAAATCATCCCACAAAAGTTTGCAGTCCTTCTTTTCTTTGAGCTGGAAAAGGAAAGAGTAAGGACCTATACATGGATGCAGATTGCAAAATCAAAAGGGGTGGAAGACATTGGGCACATGGAAAACAAATTGAGGAAAATGGGCAAAGAATTGAGCATGGTCAGACATACATAAAGCATCAGAAGAGCTCAGTTGGAGGTAGAAAATGAAATGTTAAAGAAGCAACTGTAAGAAAGGGAACCTCAGGCAGAAAATGAAATATTCATATTAAGGAGACAGCTACAGGAAAGAGAATCCCAGTTAGCCTGCATGGCCAGCTAGGCTGTGGAAGCACTGCAATGCAGACACCCAACCAAATCTTATGGGGTCTACCTTAAAGATCAGTGGCTGCAATTCCAAATCAAAACTCTGGCCCAAAGGGGCACCATACCTTTTCAAGATTATGGACAATTCATAGATTTATTTGAAAAAAATTCAGCAGAGGACAAGGCGAAGTTGGCAGAGTTTTATTTACATAACATGATCCTTACTAATATGAACCTATGGGGCCCCAATGAGAGGTTGGGTGATTTGCATTTGATAGCCATAGCATCCTGGATGAGTCATGAAGACAAAAGAGAAGCAAAAATTTAAAGGTTGATGGCAAAGGAACAAAATGAACCTTTGATGATTAGAGAAAAACCATCACACCCTATGGCTCTCATTAGTGCCCACCAACAACTTGCAGCTGATCCTCAAAGGGCCATTAAGTACATCAATGATCAAGCCCAGGCGATTGCACATTTCGAGGACATGGAGAGATTTCTTGGGGATGATTACATTCATGCCTGCATAAGAAGGTGGAATGCACTGCCCCACACCCTACAGATCAGGGAGTACCACTCCCCAAACAGGATGAGAGAAGCCTTAAAAAGAGTGCCAATCTATAATAACTCTATGCAAAATTTGAAGTCTCATTGGATTGGTCTCAAGTTCAGTCCTCCACTGCTGCTAAGACTACTGAAAGGTGTAAAAGAAGAAGAAAAACAAAAACAGTGGGAAAAGGTGGATGGAAAAGCTGTGTTCCATGATAGAAAGGAAGATCTCACATCTAAGGCATGGAATGTTAGGGAGGTCATAAAGGGCATCAAGGATGAGGAGATAGATTAGTTGCTTAGAGGATGAGAAACACATTCAGTAGGGGGGTGATGATGAGCCCCAGAAATGGGTAATTATATGGGCTCATTCTACCTCTTAATTCGACTTAATCCACCATTCTCATTAGTTTATTGCATGTTTTTTATTATATTTATGCTAATAGAGTGAATTGGGTTAGTCAGTTTGCTATGTAGTCTAATGTGTGCCTTATGCAGATTTTTTGGTCAATTTTGGACAAAGTCAAAGGATTTATGAGAAAATGACAACAAATATTCGAGGAAAACAGGGAAGAGGATTTGTAGGGGGGTGTCTCCTTCATTTATGACCCCTTTCCTTGAATCCTCCATTAGCAACTCAGAGCACAAACAGCCACATTGATGCATCCAAGGGGCAACCGAGCAAGTAAAGAAGGATTGTTGTTTATCTCCAGTTCTGGGAAGTCGAGCTCCTTGATTTTAGGAATTTTGTTGGGGGACTCCATTTGTATAAATAAGGGGGCTTAGAGCCTCAGTAGCTTAGCCAGTTATTAGTAGAAGTTTCACACTTTTATGCAGCTCATTTTTGAGCTTCCTTTTTTAGAACAGTTTATGTAATGTGACTTTTATTTTTGATAATGGAGATGAAGCACTTTTTGAGCCAGCACTGATCTCTTTTAGAAGGCTAAAGCTCTTGGGTTAGGGCCCAACCCAAGCTGCCCAACACCTCTTGCTTTGTACTTATATGTTTTTGCTTCAGTTCATGAGTTACTGTTACATAGATTCATTTTACCTTGTTTAGATTAGGTTGCTTTTGATGGTTTGCATAGCTGCTTTTGTTTTAGTTGCTGAAGTAGGTTCACACTGTGATAGGCTAAGATTCAAAAAGGCCAACAGCAGGCCCTAATCTCCTTTCTCCCTTTCTGGGACTATGATATGAGGTCAAGACACTACTGCTGCCACCAAAAACACAGTTTTGCTCTTCCATGCAATTTCTAGTGTGATAACTTGATTTGGAAAGTTAACGTATTGCTTCAGATTCAGTTGCCTAGACCATTTCCTGTTCTTTTACAATAGATCTCTTTGCATGATTTTCTGTTCAAAGGCTATTGTTCAACATTTTCTATTTGTAGGTTAGAAATTAGGTCAAGCTAGAGAAATTTATGTTTTCATGGTATAGCTAGTCCTTTCTTTAATCAGTTTTTGTAGGTAGATGTGCAGATCTCTTGCAGGACACCTCAGCTCACCATACATCCATAAAGTAGCTAGTGTCAGCTCACTTCTCACACATTTCCCAAGTCATTCGCAACATTTCACCAATCTGCCCTAATTTCTGCATTTTTCTCCATAAGCTTCCCTCTTGCCATTTGAACAAATCCCACCATCATGTTCCCTCTTGATCTTCCTTGACAAGCTCCAGACACCTAAACACATTCATCTAGCCTTCAGTTACCCGTTCTCATCATTTTTCCACCTTCAAAACCTCCAAAAATAGCGCTCGACCTCCTCCTGTAGATCCCCTACAGCCTCCTGTAGAGTTTCATGTGAGTGATTTTTCAAAGTCTGATTGCAAGAGAAGTCTTCAGAAGGGTACTAGGGGATTCTTAGGACCTCTCCACACCTTCCTCCACCTTTGCAAAAACCAAATCCATCCTCCATTGCCACCAAACCTCTGCACTGTCACAAACAGACAAAAGCTCATGCATAACAATTTCACATAAAACACATAAAAATACAAAAAGATGTTCTTTTCTCATTTTCTTTCAAAATTAGTTTAAATAAATGTAATTCACCTTCCCAGTAGTCAATGGCATTCATCTCATAAATTCTATCTCTTTTTCTACAAAGGTAGGGTTAGTTGGATAAATTAGGGTTTGCTAGGGTTTGCCTTACATTCCATTCTTCTTCCTCTTTGAATTTGTTGTTGTTTGTCGAACGTATGACTATGCAAAATATGAGTAGAAGTTGAAATTGTTTCCTTCTACCCTCAAGGATGCAGCATTGTGTTGGTTCATGGGGTTACCTGACAACAGCATCACAACTTGGGCTCAGATGCAGCAAGCCTTTAATAACAAATACCGAGACTACTGTAGGTCAAAAGATACCAAGGAAGAAATCTTCCGAATGACCATGGGAAGCGATGAATCCTTGGAAGATTATGAAGAGAGGTTTCAGTTCAATTATAAAAGGGCCAGGTGCACACTTGACCTTGAATCTCTGAAGTTGGTCCTCCTAAGAGGAGTCCCGGAAGACCTTATAGACACCCTCCATTTGCTGGCTGGGGGGGACATCTACCAACTACCTTATGTAGACATAAAGACTGCATTTAGAAACCATTCTAGGGCAGACAGAAAGAGAGGTAGGGGGAGTCAACCCATAGCCAGTACGTCCTCATCCAGTTTATCCCTTAAAGGAGAATTTGGAAATCCGCTGGAAGATTTCAAGAGCGAGATGATGCATACTCTTTCCATGAAAATGGATACCTTTCATATCAAAAGGAAACAAGAGGACGCAGAAAGGGCCTTGGCCATTTTTTGCCCTAGGTGCACCAGAAGGAATCCTAGGAACAAGTTTCCATTGAACACTATAGAAGTGTGTTCAGTTTGTGAAGAAGATCATCCTACGAATCAGTGCCCTTCCTTGCTCGGACTTAAAGCTGTATACCAAGGGGTCGAAGGAGCCACTGAACCACTCTATTTCATGAACCAAAGGAGGCCTCATGGGCTTAGACCTTATCAGCAAGGGATGCAAGGGACATCCCAGGCATATTACAACCCCAATCAATCCACTTCCATGCCTTCTTGGGGTCCCTCTGCTCATCCTTCCTGGTCCACACTCCCTCCTTGGTCATATCCACCTCAATATCCTGCTCAACCAGCTACTCAGTCATTCCACTCCTATGCTCGGCCACAGCCTCAGTGGAATGCACCTCATCAGGGGTAGGTAATCTGTCTGAAATATCTAGACCCTGGAAGCCCTGTAGTGGATGTCCACATCAATGGCACCATAATCCCCCATACCCTGATTGATCTAGGGGCTGCTATTAATGTGATGAACAAGGAAACTATGCTCAAGCTCAACCTTTAGGGCTCCCTGAGAAAGACCATAACAATACTGCAGTTAGCAGACCGCTCCACCATGACCCCTGAAGGGATTGTGGAAGATGTAATGGTCTCCATCGATTCTTGGGAGTATCCTATTGATTTTTTGGTTCTCCAACAGAAGGCAAAGCTCACTGGGTATCCTCTCATCCTATAAAGACCCTGGTTGGCTACTGCAGATGCCTACATCAATTGTTGAACTGGGAACATGACAATCAAGAACGGGCATATGTCCAAGTAGCTAGTCCTATATCCTCCTACCCAACCTTTTTTAGAACATGATCTACCTCTCTGGTTGGAGAAGGAAGATGAGGATGAAGTCTATTCTGCACCACTATGTGCAGTAGAAGCTTCTATGGGGGGGGGGAACCACAAACTGAGGATGATATCATTGAAAACTTGATTCGGAATCCACCCCCCAGTATGTTGCCATTAGAAGAGCTAGTGAAAGAAACCCAAGCCAATCCTTTAGTTGATCTCTGTGTGGCCAACCCGACCTCTCTCTGAGTTAAGAATATAGAGTTCAGCCCAGAAAGAACGTTGAAAATCAACTCATCCCTATCCACCTCTCAAGAGAAGGAACTGTGTAGCTTATTGAGAAACCATTTGGATGCCTTCGCTTGGAGCTATAATGAGATGAAGGGAGTGCACCTTTCAGTCTGTACTCATCACATTTACATTAAGGAAGATTGCAAATCAGTCAAGCAGCCTCAAAGGAGGATGAATCCAGCTCTTAAAGACATTGTCAAGGAAGAATTGCAAAAGTTACTTGATGCAGGATTCATCTACCCCATCTCTAACAATGAATGGGTCTCTCCTTTGGTGCTAGTGCCAAAGAAAAATGGTAAGTGGAGAATCTGTGTTGATTATCAGGAACTGAACAAGGCCACCAAGAAGGACCATTTTCCTTTGCCTTTCATAGATCAAGTGTTAGATGGTCTGGCGGGGAAATTTTTTTTCTCCTTCCTAGATTGGTTTAGCGGGTACAATCAGATCCAAATTAGCTCGGAAGACTAAGATAAGACCACTTTCACTTGTCCTTGGGGTACCTTTGCATATCGGGTCCTTCCTTTTGGATTGTGCAATGCGCTCACCACTTTCCAGAGAGCGGTGCTGAGTATATTTTCTGAACTGGTTCATGATGCAGTGGAAATCTATATGGATGATTTTACCCCTTATGGTTCTAACTTCCAAGAAGCTTTGTCTAACCTGGGAAAAGTTTTGGACAAGTGCATTGAAATGAACCTGTCCCTCAGTCCTAAAAAGTGTGAATTCCTGATGACTGAAGGGACCATGCTAGGTCATGCAATCTCTCAGCAAGGATTACAGGTGGACCTCAACAAAATTGCCATCATCCAAAGGGTCCCACCTCCTCAAAAGGTAAGAGATGTCTGAAGTTTCCTAGGTTTAGCAGGGTATTATTGAATATTCATTAAGGATTTTAGCAAGCTAGCCTCTCTGTTGTTTGGTCTTTTGGGGAAAGATGTCGAGTTCATATGGACTGACAACTGTCAAGAAGATTTGGATACCTTGAAAATGTTGTTGCTGACTTTTTGTCTAGAATAGATCTGCCTATTGGTGAAGAAGGAATTGTGGACGATCAAATGCCAGATGAACACCTATTCACTATTTTAGTACTCTCTCCATGGTTTGCTGATATAGCAAATCACTTGGTTTTCGCACAATTCCTACCACACCTTTCCTCAAAAGAGAAGAACAAGATCATGAGGAAAAGTGCCCCTTTCATTTGGATTGGGGGAAATCTCTTCAAACTTGGCCCAGATCAGGTTTTGAGAAGATGTGTCAGGGTGACATTCTCTTGACATGTCATGATGGGCCCTGTGGAGGCCATTTTGCAACAAAGAGGACTACCTTCAAAATTCTGCAAGCAGGTTACTATTGGCCCACTCTTCATCAAGATGTAAGGAGATATATCAGCCAATGTGACCGGTGTCAAAGGATGGGGAAACCTACTCCAAGGGATGAGATGCCCTTGCAACCTCAAGTGACTTTCGATCCATTTGAGAAGTGGGGCATGGACTTTGTGGGCCCTGTCAACCCTCCTTCAAAGCAGAAATATTACATCATCATGTGCATTGATTATTTGACAAAATGGGCATAAACAAAGGCAACCAAGGTAGCAATAGAAGAAAAAATAGTTGAGTTTTTAAGGGAGAATATATTCTATAAGTTTGGGTATCGAAGAGAATTAGCCACAGATCAAGGGAGTCAGTTTACCTCCAATCTAATTGAAGACTTTCTCACACATCACAAAATTAAGCACAAAACTATCACTCCTTACCATCCACAAGCGAATGGACAGGTAGAAGTCACTAACAGAGCTTTGGAAGGAATTTTGACCAAGGTAGTGAGCAGCAACAGAAAATATTGGGAAGATCGATTAGTTGAAGCCACCTGGGCCTATAACACCACATGGAAGACCACCACAGGCTTCACACCCTATGAGCTAATCTATGGGAAGAAGGCTTTGTTGTCAATACAATTTGAATACAACACACTAAGGATGGCAGCTCAGCTAAACCTAGATCTTAGCCATGCACAAAAGGAAAGGTTACTCCAACTAAATGGATTGGATGAACAAAGATTGCAGACCCTTCTCCACATAGAGGTAGTCTAGCTTCAAAGGAAAATATGGCATGAAAAACACCTAAAAGAGAATCAATTCCAAGAAGGAGATTGGGCATTGTTGTATGACTCAAGGTATAAAGATTTCAAGGGCAAACTGAGGACAAGATGACTGGGATCGTACACAGTAGAAAAGTGCAATGACAATGATTCAGTTCTGATCAAGACCATCGATGAAGAAGCCATCCCCATGCGCTTCAATGGGCATAGGTTGAAAATCTACAGGAAGCCCCTCTCCAAGCAAGAATTCATTGAAAATATGAGTAAAACAATGTTGGTAGTGGAGCAAGTCTCTACCTCCACTCCACCCATTCCCTAAAAAAAATAAAAATGGAAAAGAAAAAATGAGGAGAATAAAGATCCCTGGGTGAAAACCTCCCCCTGGAGGTACCCAGGGTAGGCAGGTGGGGTGAAAACCTCTTGGAGGCGCCCTAAGTGTCTCTTAAAAAAAAAAAGACACAAAAAGAAAAAAAAAAAAACATAAACATAAAAACTAACTTCTTTTGAATGCATTGCAGGTTGCAGGAGGGCCACAAAAGAAAAAGGGACACAGCGAAGCCGAGTACACCTTTGATAGACCCTTTCTCCATCGCTATTGTGTTTTTCCAGTCCCTGGTCTCACTTTTTCTGGAAAACTTTGCATCCTACAGGAGGCTCTGTGCATTCTACAAGAGGTTCCTGTAGAAATCACAGAGATCTTGAAATCAAGTCAAGAAAAGGATCAAAGGGCTAGAAACTTGTCCAAACGACCTGTGGACCCCCCTACCGCCATTCATCCTCATAACTCTCCATTCCATACTTGCACCACTACATTTCTACTCGCTTCTTTCTTCCCTGCATAGAAAACACAGAAATCCTGTATTTTTGTTTTTTTATAAAAATGAAGAATAAACAAGTAGCGTCCTTAACTCTTACCTAGTGCATACCAGCTGCTTCTCCATGAATGAAAAAATCTTCCTCAGCTGCCTCTCCAGTCCCTACTCAAGCCTCAGCCAAAAGTTTTACAGAGAGAAGCAGCTACAGGAAATCCTATAGGATTCTTGTAGCAGCTGATCCCCTTAAAAATCGAGCTCCAGAGGCAACGTCAGTGCAACCACAGATGTGTAGAACGTGCAAGGAATCAGATCCTGATTGAAGATCACCGATACAAGGTAGCTGAGCCACCAATCCAGAAGCCACGAGTGCCAATAGCAGAAATCCATGGATAGAACGCCCAAGTTTGAGCATGCAACAACACGGTAGCACACAATTCTCGACTAACAGGTAAGTGACTAAACCCGTTCCTTGTTGCATGGGTATAATTTAAAAACTGCATGAACAAGTGAGATGGCTGCGATTAAACTAGATTGGTGGCCAGCTAACTGGCCACCCTCGTCCAGTTCAAACAACGCTCAGCGGGTGTACTCAGCACGTGTGTTCAGTCAACTCAAGAAAATCTCAAAACAGGTAGTGGCGGAATCTAATGGGAATGATTGAAATGATTGCGGCAGGTGGCATAAAAGTTTCATAATGACAGTAAAGTAGGGACCAACGGTCTGGATGAGGGTAACGTACCCTTCCTGCCACTGCACCTCATCAATGCAGAATGCTCCCAGAAGCTTAAGTACGTTGTAGTCGACCGCCTTCACCACCTTTGTTCTCATTTGTGTCGACGATCTCTCGACTGTAGCAACCTACCTACCACCTCTAGAGCATCAAAACAGCCGAATTCTATCATTTTCAGGACCTACCCACTTATCGGGCTCTACAAGAGCAGAAACATAGTCCTACAGAAGCCTTTCTACAGGAGGGCCAGTGAGCAGCATCGCAAAGAAAAATTCAGGGTTTTATGGCAAATTCGAGCTCGAAGAGGTAGGCTCGGTGAAAACCCACTTTGCATTTCCATATATACAAAGGGTGGTGTGATTCCAAGCGAGGCATTGAGCTGAAAAGGGAAGGAAAGTGAGAACAGAGTCTGCTTGTGTTTTTAAATATATATATATGTGTGTGTGTGTGTGTGTGTGTGTGTGTGTGTATGTGTGTGTATATACAGTTTCTCCATTTGCTCTCTGCACTGAAATACTATCTCTTTCTCTTCCGTGGTATTCTCCTATGTAAAGAGATGATGCAACTCTAGAAAATTAAGCCTGTAAAGAGTGAACTTGCATTTGGTAGTCTGCTTATTTTGTAAAAAGGAAAAAACATAGTTCTGTATGTTCTCTTTTTTTTTTAAGGTATTGTTTCCCTCAAACAGACAGAGAAGTAATGTGAGTCTAGAGAACGGAGTTTGGAAGGAAGGAAAGTTGCAATTTGTCTTTGTTTAAAAGAAAGAACACAAAAACTCTCTCCATGTTTCTTGAAAGAAAACCTCAGTTGTTCTTCTGTTTTCGGGTTTGAAACTTGTTGCCTTCCTCCTCACCTGAGATATTCTAGCAATCTCTGAACATCATGACAGGGGGTTTTATGAGGAAGGAGCCTCTGAATTCAACTAAGCTACATGAACATCCAAAAGTGGTAGCCCTCTTCACTAGAGAAAATTGGATGCCTTTCTTTGAAACGTTGCATGGATATGATGATGAAGTCACAAAGGAATTTACATTTTCTTTAAAACCTCACTCAAAAACCCATGCCACTGTCAGTTTCAGGGGTCTAACTATAGAAATCACCCCAGAGTTCATCAGCAGTATTACCAGCCTCCCACTTGGACTACCCTAGAGCAAGGAAGAAAAACCACTAGTTAAAGTTGCCAAGAAAACCTTTTTCCAGCCTAATGAACATCCTGTGGAGGACAAGAATGGCATTAAGAGAACAAGTATACCTTACCCGTAGAATGAGGTCAGTTATCAGATTATGAAATACATCTCCTATGAAGGAAGATACAACATAGTTTATGGGTACCATTTCAGACTGTTACATGAACTAAGATATCGCATGGACCTTCCTGCATCCCGAAAACTCAGTATTCCATATTTTCTCCTCCAATCCTTGATAGAATCTAGCACCAAATTGAAGGAAGGAGTTCTAGACCAATTGGCTCACCATGAGCTAATTAAATTGTTGGTGGAGGATGCCCTCTACACTTTCACAATCCCCATAGCCTAAGAGATTTTCAGAAACATGACTAAAGAGGATGATATAAAAAATCTCATCTATGACCTTAGTCCAGCTGAAAGTGAAGAGGAAGAACAAAAAGGGGAAGCTGAGAAGGAAATCCATGAAGAAGAAAAGAACACTCAAATGGAAGAAGAGGAACCCCACACAGAAAAAAGAAGAAAACCAGATAGCAAAGGAGAAACATGACACCACCAAAGATGAGCCTAAAGCAGAAAATAAGAAAGAATCAAAAGCAAAAAAGGGTAAAACCACAGCAGAGAAAAAGAAGAGGCCAAGAACCAAAGGGAAGAAGCTTAAGACAGTTCAGAAAAAGGTTTCCAGAGGAAAAGCAGAAACTAAGCAAGAAGAGGAGAAAACAAAATTAGAGACCGCAGAAGCAAAACCAGCAGAAATAGGAAAAACAACAGATGAAGAAAAAGAAGCAAAGCAGGAAGAAGTGTCTCCTGAGACACTAGCAAGGGAGATAGCAGCTGTTTTTGCTACACTTAGTGCTCCAGCCAAGCCCAAAGGAAAAAGGAAAAGACAAAAATCCATGTACTTCAAGGCTCGAAAAAGCACCAGAATAAAGATGGGGAAGCTTCAGCCACCTTCAAAGGAGCCCATCATCATTGAAGATGCCCCTACTGCCAAAAAGGAGGAATCTCCATCCAAAACCCCCATTACCTATGAAAGGGGAAGCCCTAGAGCTTCTACTTGGAAAGAAAGGATCAAACTTATAGACTCTAAAACAGTGCTACAGGAGGCGCAGACTGCTCTACAGGAGACATTGACAAAGCTTCAAGAGACTGAGAATCTTGAAAAGAAGGCAAAAAAACAAACCAAGGAGAAAGATAAGGCAAAAGAGATACCAGAGCCTGACCCTCAGCCTAATTTAGGCTCTTACTACAACCTTCTAGAAGGAGGGAAATCATCCCACAAAATTTTGCAATCCCTCTCTTCTCTGAGCTGGAAAAGGAAAGAGTAAGGACCCATACATGGATGCAGATTGCAAAATCAAAAGGGGTGGAAGACATTAGGCACATGGAAAACAAATTGAGGAAAATGGGAAAAGAATTGAGCATGGCCAGGCATACAAAAAACATTAGAAGAGCTCAATTGGAGGCAGAAAATGAAATTTTAAAGAAGTAGCTGCAAGAAAGGGAACCTCAGGCAGAAAATGAAATATTAATATTAAGGAGACAACTACAGGAAAGAGAAGCCTAGTTAGCCTGCATGGCTAACTGGGTTGTGGAAGCACTACAATGCAGACACCCAGCCAAATCTTATGGGGTCTACCTCAAAGATCAGTCACTGCAATTCCAAATCAAAACTTTGGCCCAAAGGGGCACCATACCTTTCTAGGATTATGGACAGTTCATAGATTTATGTGAAAATAGTTCAGCAGAGGACAAGGCGAAGTTGGCAGAGTTTTATTTACATAACATGATCCTTACTGATATGAACCTATGGGACCCTAATGAGAGGTTGGGTGATTTGTAGTTGATAGCCATGGTATCCTGGATGAGTCATGAACACAAAAGAGCAGCAGAAATTCAGAGGTTGATGGCAAAGGAACAAAATGAACCTTTAATGATTAGAGCTGAATCATCACACCTTATGGCTCTCATTAGTGCACACCAGAAACTTGCAGCTGATCCTCAAAGGGCCATTAAGTACATCAATGATTAAGCCTAGGTGATTGCACATTTTGATGACATGGAGAGATTTCTTGGGGATGACTGCATTCAAGCCTGCATGAAAAGGTGGAACGCACTGCCCCATAGCCTACAGATTAGGGAGTACCACTCCCCAAATAGGATGAGAGAGGCCTTAAAAAGAGTGCCACTCTATAAGCACTCTATGCAAAATTTGAAGGCTCATTGGATTGGTCTCAAGTTTAGTCCTCCACTACTGCTAGGACTACTGGAAGGTGTAAAAGAAAAATAAGAACAAAAACAATGGGAAAAGGTGGATGGAAAAGTTAGGTTCCATGATAGAGAGGAGGATCTCACATATTAGGCATGGAATGTCGGGAAGGTCATAAAGGGCATCAAGGAAGAGGAGATAGATTAGTTGCTAAGAGGATGAGCAACACATTCAGTAGGGGGTTGATGATGAGCCCTAGAAATGGGTAATTATATGGGCTCATTTTTCCTCTTAATTTGACTTAATCCACCATTCTCATTAATTTATTACATGTTTTTTATTATATTTATGTTAATAGAGTGAATTGGGTTAGTCATTTTTCCATGTAGTCTAATGTGTGCTTTATGCAGATTTTTTGGTCAATTATAGACAAAGTCAAAGGATTTATGAGCAATTAGCAAAAAATATTCAAGGAAAACAGGGAAGAGAATTTGTAGGGGGGTGTCTCCTTCATTTATGACCCCTTTCCTCGAATCCTCCATCAACAACTCGAAGCACAAGCAGCCACATTGATGCATCTAAGGGGCAGTCGAGCAAGTAAAGAAGAACCGTTGTTTATCTCCAGTTCTGGGAAGCCGAGCTCCTTGATTTTAGGAAGGTTGTTGGAGGACTCCATTTGTATAAATAAAGGGGCTTAGAGCCTCAATAGGTTAGCCAATTATTAGTAGAATTTTCGCACTTTTGTGCAACTCTTGTTTATCTCATTTTCGAGCTTGTTTTCTGTGAACAATTTATGTAATGTGACTTTTATTTTGATAATGGAGATGACATATTTTCTGAGCCAGCACTGATTTCTTTTAGAGGGCTGAAGCTCTTGGGTTAGGGCCCAACCCAAGCTGCCCAACACCTCTTTCTTTGTACTTATATGTTTTTGCTTCAACTCATAAGTTAATTTCTGTTACATAGATTCATTTTACCTTGTTTAGAATAGGTTGCTTTTGATGGTTTGCATAGTTGCTTTTGTTTCAGTTGCTGAAGTAGGTTCACACAGTGATAGACTAAGATTCAGAAAGGCAAACAACAGGTCGTGATCTCTTTTCTCCCTTCCTGGGATCATGATTTGAGGTCATGGCACCATTGTTGCCACCAAAAACACAGTTTTTCTCTGCCATGCAATTTCTAGTGTGATGACTTGATTCAAAAGTTAATGTGTTGCTTCAGATTCAGTTGCCTAGATCATTTCCTATTCTTTTACAATAGATCTCTTTGTATGCTTTTCTGTTCAAAGGTTACTGTTCAACATTTTTTGTTTGTAGGTTAGAAATTAGGTCAAACTAGAGAAGTTTCTGTTTTCATGGTATAACTAGTCCTTTCTTTGATTAGTTTTTGTAAGTAGATGTGCAGATCTCTTGCAGGACACCTCAACTCACCATACATCCATAAAGCAGCCAACATTCGCTCACTTCTCATAGATTTACCATGTCATTCGCAACATTTCACTAATCTGCCCTAATTTATGCATTTTTCTCCATAAGCTTCCCTCTTGCCATTTGAACAAATCCAACCATCATGTTCCCTCTTGATCTTCCTTGACAAGCTCCAGACACCTCAACACTTTCATCTAGCCTTCAATTACCCTTTCCCATCATTTTTCCACCTTCAAAACCTCCAAAAACAGCTCTCGGCCTCCTCCTGTAGATCCCTGCAGCCTCCTGTAAAATTTCCTGTGAATGATTTTTCGAAGTCTGATTGCAAGGGAAGTCTTCAGAAGGGTACTATGGGCTTCTTAGGACCTCTCCACACCTTCCTCCACCTCTGCAAAAACCAAATCCATCCTCCATGGCCACCAAACCTCTGCCACAGTCACAAACAGACAAAAGCTCATGCATAACAATTTCACATAAAACACATAAAAATACAAAAAGATGTTCTTTTCTCATTTTCTTTCAGAAGTAGTTTAAATAGATGTAATTCACCTTCCCAGTAGTCAATGGCATTCATCTCATCTTTTTCTATCTCTTTTTCTGCAAAAGTAGGGTTAGTTGGATAAATTAGGGTTTGCTAGGGTTTGCCCTACATTCCAGTGTTCTTCCTCTTTCTGCAAGTAGAATAGTCCTTGTAGAGTTAGCTTTCTTTCATCACAGTTAAAAACTCCTTCTGAGAATTCATAGAAGTTGGCTTCAGCCCCTAGTGATCTTGGCCAGCTGACCAAGTGACAGCCTACAGTAAGAGCTAGTACTTGTGCATACAGCACCGTCACTTCCAAGTTTGTTACGAACTACCAGGTTGATAAAAGTAAAGTAGGAAGCCCCAGGAGTTGCAGCATTATTGCTGCAATACTGGTGCTCACCAGTAGACAGTACTAAATTGGAGTTGAGTACCCATCCCGAAAAGAGATTTTTCCACAATGTGGATGTAAATTTTACATCCCTATTAGAAATCACCACCTTGGGTATTCTGTGTAGGTGAAAAAATTCCTTCATAATTATGTCTATGGTTTCCACAATTTTGTAAGTGGATTTCACAGGTATGAAGTGAGCAGTTTTTCTCAATTTGTATACTAGCACCATAATTGACTCGTGCTACTTCATGGTGTGAGGTAAGACTATGATGAAGTCTAGGGATATGGTCTTCCATTTCCATTCCAGAATGGGCAATGTTTGCAACAAACCCGCGGGATGTTGATGTTCTTCCTTCACTATCTGACACTCCAAACATTTGGACAATTACTCAGTAACATCCTTCCTTAACCCAGGCCAAAAATACCCTTTCTTGATGGCTAAAAATAGTTTCTGGTAACCTGGGTGGCCAGCACATGGTTTCTTGTGAAACTCATCCAATATCAATTGTTTAACAAAGTTTTGGTTAGGAACATAAATTCTATCCTTGAAGGTAAGGATGTTGTCAGAATTTATTTTGAAATATGTTTTTTCCTTTTTCAAAAAGCTTCCTTTGTCTTCTACCAAAGAAAAGTGTACTCTGGATTTTTGATAGATGCTTCCTTTATGATTTTAGGAATGTTTGAGCGTACTTGACTAATTTGGACCTCATAAATATAATGTACTTTTCTGCTCAATGCGTCAACCACTCAATTTTCCTTCCGTTTAAGATGTTGCATTTTTAAATCAAACTCACTTAAAAATGTTGTCCATATGGCCTGTCGAGCATTTAAACTAGACTGGTTGAAGAAAATTGTAAGGCTGCTATGATCTGTTAACAACATAAATTTCTTCCCCAACAGGTAGTGTCGCCACATTTTAAGTGCATGCACTACTGCTGTCAATTCAAGGTCATAAGCAGAATATCGTTGTTCATACTCCAACATCCGTGATTCATAAATAATGACCTTTCCTTCTTGTGTTGGCACTCTGCCAACACCTTCTTTACTCGCATCTGTGCAAACCACGAAGAATTTTCTAGATCTACTACCATTAACACAGGTGCAGTGGTAAGCAGGTGTTTTCGTATTTCAAAGCTTTGTTGACACTCGAATGTCCATTGGAAAGCATGTCCCTTTTTTAGTAAAGAGGTCATTGGTAAGGTGATTTTTGATAATCCCTTGATGAACCGACGGTAGTACTCGGTGAAACCCAGGAATGATATGATATCAGCGACATTCTTTGGAGCTGTCCATTTCATAATGGTTTTGATATTCTCTGGGTCCACCGCTATTCCATCTGCTGATATAACGTGACCCAAGTATTGAATCCAATCTTTGAAAAAGTCACACTTGCTAAATTTAGCATAAAACTGATTTTCCCACATAGTTTGCAATAATATTATCAAATGTTCTTTATGCTCCTCCTAATCAAATAGATTATCGATACGTGGTAAAGGATATTTATTCTTGATGGTCATTTTATTTAATTGATGATAATTAATGCATAATCTCAGTGTCCCATGTTTTTTACGTACAAAGAGTATGGGGGCTCCCCAAGGGGACACATTGGGGCGGATATACTTTTTGTCTAGAACCTCCTGAAGTTGCATTTTGAGTTTTGTTAATTCAGGTATACTCATGCGATAAGGGGCCTTGGATATAGGGGTTGCACCTGGAATTAGTTCGATGGTGAAATCAATATCACACTTTGGTGGTAATCCTATAATGGGTTAAGGAAATACACCAACAATTCCTGAATGACAGGAATGTTTTCCAAGGAGGTCATTTTATTTTTGGTGTTTGTAAATCCCACCTGAACAACATATATTTGACAACCCTTCCTAATACATTTTCCTAGCTGACTAGCAGTGATAGGACATAACTTGGTATTGGTTTTAATCCCTTGAAGTTCCTTCCTTTAGCCTAATTCAACGATAAAACTGACAGTTTTTTGTTTGCTATCAATAAGGGACCAACATTTTTCCAACCAATCCATCCCGATTAAAATGTCATATGAACCCAGAGGAAGTGTATTAAGGTCAATGTAAATGGCTTGTCCTTAAATTGTTATGGGGCAATGTTTTGTTTTTGCAATTACCCTTTTTTTGTCTCGGTGGCTAATTGAACTAGCCATGGTTTTGGGAACTTACTGCTTTGCAATTGACACTTGTCTACCATCTTATGACTAACATAGCTTAAGCTAGCATCGGGATCAAATCAAACATAAAAAGGATTCTTAGCAATCATACCTTCACATTCGATCATGGTGGGCTGATATTCTGCTTGGTGATCATCCAAAGCAGCATTAATCCTGGGCATGCTCCTTTCCACTTCTCCAACCGTGGATGCTTCTTGCATATTTGATAGTTGTTATGTCCTTGCCTTATGCAGACAATTTTTGTAATAGTGGGGTTCTCTGCACCCCCAGCATTGCAACGGCGGTTTTGACTGCTAGTCATTAACAGATTTTATAACTTGTTATGACTGTCTGTTTTTAGAATATGCAGCTTTGGGCTGATTCCTTGCTAGGAATTTGCTGAGAGGTTTTTGTTGTATATTTATTCTATTAGAAAAAATTGGGTGTCTATTTGGGATCAGGCCTCTGCCTTTCCTATTCGACCCTCCTTTAGGTCCTTCATTTTCTGTTTCATTTGCTGGTAGAAGATGCGGGCTTTCCGCACTGCATCATCCATTGTTTTGGGGTAGTCAAACTCAAGTTTCTAAGTCATAAGATGATAGCGCAAGTGGCATTGAAAAAATTCCAGTAAAAGAAATTCCCCTAATAAGGATCCAAAATGATCAAAGGTCCAAGGAACCGAAGGTTCTAGCTCTCGAGATCACCAAATGGTGAAGGGTCCAAGGGGTCGAAGGGCCAATTGTCCGATGCACCGAGGGTCAAAAATGACCAAAGTTCCAAGGAACCAAAGTTCCAAGGAACCGAAGGTTCTAGGTCTTGGGATCACCAAATGGTGAAGGGTCAAATGGGTCGAAGGACCAAAGGGCGAGGTGGTGGAAGGACCAGAGGGATGGAGGACCAGAGGGACGAGGAGGTGGAAGGATCATGAGGTGGAAGGACCGAAGGACTGAAGGGCCTAAGGTTTAGGGAAACAAGGTTCTGGGCTACTAATGAATGCTGAATTTTTGCCTTTTCCTCTTGCATATAAGGCACATAACGCAGCAAGAAGGTGAATAGTGTCACATATTCATCCATGGTTAAGGTTCACAACCTTAACTCATGAAATTATTTTGTTTTTTCATCATAATAACGTTCACTTAGATACTTTTCTTTGAAATGCTTTTGGAATTCATTCCATGTAACTTGCCCTTCGTCAATTTAAAAATAATATTTATGGGTTTTAGATAGATGATCATCAAAATTAAGGTGATATATTAGACATAATAAAAATATAGTCCTGCTAAACTTACAAAAAAAATTAGTTCACCTTAAATTTAATATATATTAAAATTTTGGGGAATAACAATCTGATCCTCTGCATTTCGCCACGGCAACCTGGTCTACAATGCTTATATAAACTCACACTCACCATCATATTGAACACAACTACAAGAAGAAGAAGATGAATCCAATAATCCGTGTAGTGATGGGCACAAATTACTTGCCCTACTTCTATTTCTCCTTCATTGTCCATCATGCCTCCAGGCATTGTGCCCGCCTCCTCCCTCAGTCCAATGCAAAAGCAATGGAGGAGGATGCTAGATCTTTAATTATCAAGGCATTTGGGAGGATTGCAGCATTTGCAGAGCTGCAGAGGCTGTCTCACCCAAAACAAAAGTCGAGATTCTGCATGTTGTTTCCCGGGCTGTGAAAAAGAAGCAGAAGATCAAAGTGGTAAGCACTCTGGCTCATAGCCTCTCAAAGCTAGTGTGTGTTGGAGACCATGGATTGATTATCTCAACCGAAAACTATGCATCCGTCATTGGAGTGAACGAGGGTGTCATGACTATTACAGTCCAAGGCGGCACCATGATGAGAGACATTGTTGAGGAAGCTGTGAAGGAAGGTCTCGCTCTTCACGCCATGATTTACTGGAACAGAGTTTCTGTAGCGAGCGTTGTTTCTACGGGAGCCCACGGCAACAGTATAATGGGCAGAGGAAGCGGCGTTTATGAATACGTGGTGGGTATGAGATTGGTGGTGCCTGCATCTCCATCAAAGGGGTACAACAAAGTCATGAGCTTCAGTACCGAAAGAGATGAAGATGAGCTAAAGGCTGCAAGATTATCTTTGGGAACATTGGGAGTAATCTCACAAGTCACCGTTGCTCTGCAACACATGTTCAAGCGTTCATTAAGTATGCCAAATCTAAGTGATGATAAGAAGCTAGAAAATGCAGAGGTCCATTTCCTGAGGGCTCATGATTTCGCAGATCTAATATGGTTTCCCTTTCATCAAAAGGTGTGGTTTCAATCGATCAATCGAGTTTCAATTGAAGTTCCCGGTGACGGCCTCAACGTTGGCATTGGGCATTTTGCCATCTAGCGTAGCCAACATTAAATATTCTGATTATCTGAGTAAGTATTTACGGATTTCCCATTTGTTTGGTTGACAATAATGTTTTGTTGTTTTTAATAACTGGGTTGCGCTTAATAGGATAGGATAAGAATCCAGTATAAATCCATTTTCATCACTTATTTACCCTGCAAACGTATTTTGAAGAGTTAAACTTCAAAAAATTCACAGATTAAGAGATTTAATCTTATTAAAATTACAATTTAAAAAATATATATATAATTAATATATATATATATAATATATATATATATAAAGATGATATATTTAAATCAGACATTTTAATATATTTGATTTTACTTAAAATTAAAAATAAAATATTTTACTTAATATAAAAATTAAAATATTTAATTATGAAGTATATTATTTATATTAAAATGTTTTTATTTATAAATATAACTTTTTGTCTATATTAAAATGTTTTATTTTATTAATATAATTTTTTTAAATCTCTAGAAACCAAAACATTTACTATCAAAAGACTTATTAATATAATTTTAAAAAAACATACCAATATTACGGCATATTAAAACATTTTTTATAATTTACATTAAATATCAATATTATTATTAATTTTTTTTAAATATCACCATTTAATTTATATTAACAATTAAATAAATTACACTTAAAAATGTATGATTTCTTTGTTCGGTATTGAAATATATTCTAATGTCAAAATTAATATTATATTAAACCATTTAAAAAAATTATTGTATTTTTAATTATTTAATTGGTCTAAAATTTTAACATATAAATATAGAGATGTGAACGAAGATGTGTACGAAGAGATAGAGCAGGATAGAGCAGGTGGTGATCGAGAAGCATGCCGGGACACTGCACTGGGGTAAGAATGGCGGTTACTTGTTCGGAGGGTTAGCCAAGCGGGCAGTGAATTTGGAGAAGTTTTTGCAAGTAAAGGATAGATATGATCCGGAAGGAGTGTTTTCTAATGAGTGGACAGATGGGCTGTTCGGGATTGGAGGGCAAGGAGTGGAGCAGTTGAGAGACCGATGCGCATTAGATAAGATGTGCAAGTGCAGAGAAGATAAACACTGTGCTCCTGAAAAAAGATATTTCTGCAGGCCGGGGAGAATTTGGAAGAAAGCTCTAGTGTGCAGACAATTAAATTGACACTGCTGCAATGTGGTGTGATTTACATATGTATTTAGGTTGGTGATTTATGTGTAATCTGTAGATAAATAAATAAAGATGAGTATCATTTGTGATGAGAAGGAGGCTCATTCTCACCAACCCAAATCCAAATGCTCATTGTGGAGAGCATCTAAAGTAGCCACAACTCAAGAGGGCAAGGTCAAGGCTGAGAAGGGATTGTTTTGGGTCTGTTTTTGTTTGGCACAAGTGTGAGTAGGAGTAGGAGGCTAGCTGCAGACTTGTGGGAAAGAAAAGTGCATGGTTTGGGGTTGTTATTCTTAAGGAAACAAGGTTGAAGTCTACTGGTCTATTACGGAATTAACTGAGCCCTATATCAGGGTTGTTCTATGGTCAAACAGGAGCTAGAACAACATCCTAAGGTGGCCTGAGTGATAGCGAAGAAGGGTTGGTTTGTTAGCAAGGGACAACGAGAAATTTGTGGTAGTTTAAGAGTTGGTTTGGTGCCCTAACTAGGAAGAAAATGTTACGTCTAATATTTGAACAGGTCCATGAGCAATAATAGAGGAACGTGCCCTTGATAAGAGGTAAGTGGTATCCTAAATTGATGGTTTTTCTAGGTGGTTAAGTGTCCTAGTTAAGGACAAATTGTATTGTAGGAAAGGCTTACGATTTTTTGATAGCCTGATTAAATCCTTGAATCAAATTTCATTTGTACATGTTGATGTAGAACTTTGATGGTGGTGATAAAAAAGTCTTGAAGTCAAAACTTAAAAAGTGTATTCATCTTCCTTAACCCAATATGGGAGTGAAATCATTTTTTAATGTTCAGATTATAGCATTTTAATGTTCAGATTATAGCAAATAAAAGGAAACACATGAATATCCAAGATGAATGTTGAATCCATAATTTGAAGATGCATATGAAAACACCATGTATGTTTATGACCATAGAAAAATATGTAGGGAAAATTCTTTAGTCACATACCATTATCTTTTGATGATGATTGTAGCCTTGCAATGAAACAATTTTTGATGTAAAGGGAATTCTTGGGTTTGCTTGATATGGCATGTTGTAACATGAGGTTTTATCTCCTCTAGTTGTTCATTGATGAAAGGTTGTTTAATGAATGTGGTGTCATAAGTCCTTTGATTAGTAGGTATAGAGTGCAAGATCAATTTGGATGCATTATATATCTATAAAATTCTCCTAGATAATTAGTCAAAACATTATTTGGGTACATAAACGTCTTGATAGATTGAAGTATGCTCATAAAATGCCTTATTGTTCAATGTTTAAAGTTAGGTTGATGTTAGGCCCTAGAGTATAATAAGTTCTTGATTATTTTGTGTAGTCCCAATGTGTGGCCAAAATGTATGATTGGTCCCCAATTATTATGTTGTTTGAGATGACAATCCTATAAGTAAATCATAGTGGAGGAGTAAATATGAAGATATTTCTGTAGAGATGCTAGAAAGTTTCTACAATGCATAACTTGTGGTTGGTTTCTATAGTGGTTAAATATGAATTGAAACAATATTGTTTGACACCCAATGTTGGTAGATGTTTCTTAGTTGGAATTATGAGTTTGCTGTAGGGAGGATATAATGATGTTCTAGACACAATAGAGAGTATTTGGAATTTAATCCAAAATAATGGAAATGATAGTGCTTATGGTAGCAATGGAGATTGGTTGGAGATGGACAAACAAGGTACGCCTTCTATTATATTGAATCAAAACTAGGACCATATGGAAAGATGAATCACATATTTTATTTGGAGGAAGTCTAACATGGTGTGTGTAGATTATATATATTGGTCATTGATGTTTATGAGCTTTATATTAGTTAGAGTTGGTAATTGGGAGGAGTGTTGTAATAGCATGTGATATTATAAAAGCTTGTACTTATTACCTCCATGACACAGAGCATGCAAATAATGTGTAACCATATCTATCTGTGTATTATGTAAAGGGAATATCACTATATGACTCTTCTAAGAAGGCATACCCATTATCCATGTGTCCTTGATGATCTGGATAGCTTAATTAATATAATGCACAACCTCTGGTAGAATATGGGTCTATAGTTGCAATAGTTAGGTACCCATGTATTTGGGTGGACTGCCAATCCATTATGTGGATGGTAACAATTTGGTAATTTTTACATGATTAAGGAATGAGACACAAATTCCAAGTTAGATCATATATCTTGTAGGAATTTACAGGGTAAGTTCCTCAGACAGAACACCAAAAGGACACCGCTCACAAACAGATCACAAATCAATACACCAGTATTTTGACGTGGTTAAAACCCTCAGAGAGGGAAACAGTCCACGACCTGTGCCAACGTGGCTACTACAGACAATTTATTAATAAAAGAATGAAAATTTACATAAGCTTCTCTCATGCACG
>APFE031183049.1:0-48197 GCA_000404065.3 Pinus taeda
CCCACTCCCAAAAATTTCCCCAAGAATTTAGAAGCCCCCTATCCCCTTCATTTCGCTTCATTTCGACCAAATTCCCTGTTTCACACATCAGGGCAAGTTTCACTCAAATGAGGTTTCAGAGTAGTCAGAGATGAATTTTGGAAAACTGAGAGAGGTTTTTGTCCACAACATGCCAAAGAAGAAAAACCTCTTTCACTTTTTACACAGGTGTCATGGTTTGAGAGAAATGTCAAAAATATTGGCGAGAACGAAAGTGCTCCAAGGACGGTTGGCCAAAACACAAAAACGAAGGAAAACGCCCGATCCACTCCAAATTTTGGCCAAAGACTCTTTGGCTGAGCATGGTACTTTATTGGGGACTCCCAGCCCAAATTTCAAGAAATTTGGAGAAAATTTTGTCATTTGTGAATTTTTTGTGCAATTTACAGGTTTTGGCCATTTGAAATGTCGCGTTCCAAGCGCGACTATTTTGGAGGACTGCTCGGAATTTTGAAAACTTGGCATTTTTGGAAAGGGCATGCAAAGAGAAAAATTACCAATACTTGGGAGAAGCCTGATTTTGAGATTTGAGCCTCCAAAAGCTCAAATACATCAAAAAAATGACTTTCTGCCCACTTTTTGAGTTGCAGAAAGTGACCTTGGGAGAAATGGTTTTTGAGGGGGAAAACAACTCCAAATTCAGAAATTCCACTTGGGATGGAAAGTAGACAGACCAAGCTTTCCAATGAGCCATCTTGCACCTGATTTGGACCAGTGGAACCCACTCAAAAGTTGCTGCAAAGGTGCGCGGACATGAGAGCTAACTTTGCCAGAATTGATTTTTTTGGTCAAAAACACTGTTTTGACTATGGTTGATTATTTTTACTTGTAGATGATGGATAAATGTAATATTTTCATGGCACTTTGATAGATTTTACCTCTCTTTACTCTTCTAGAAGCTTCCTTGATGTAAAAAGTGAATAATTAATGCATGAATTAGTTAGCTAAGTAATAGAGGCAAGTTGCTGAGATGCCTATTATCTAGTGCTTAGTTTGGAATTAGTTCAAACTGCTCCTAGAAGGATGAGCTCGACCCCTAGAGGTGGGGAAAGAGGTTTGAATTTCTATATTATGCCCTCTCCTTCTCATTTTGTTGGTTGGACTCTAGAGGGAGAAGGGCTATTGTATTATTGACTTGTATTTTCTACAATTTGACGAAAAAGGAAGGCCAGGGTTTTGCAGACTTCATTGTGGATTCTTGTGGATTATTATGTTGATGGTGTGTTTCCTACTGTTATTGTAAGTGTGTTTATGTGTTCCATTTCTTAATCTCTTGCTGCTATTTAAATAAAAGAAGTGATAAAGTTTGAATTCATGCATGCCATGCTCAGCTTTCAATTTTGTTTAAAATTTATGTTTTCCACTGTCTAGAGAGGATTCGAATTCATTGTTCGCCCTCTTTAGCATCTCTTCTTTCCTCCTTGATCATCTTTTTCAACTAAAGGCATCAGCATAAACTCCTACCTTGCCCCAAAGACCCACCTGCAAAAACTGAGCTCAATCCCCGCACCCTGAATTGCACTCCCTCCAATTGCCACCAAAAAACCCAAAAACTTTAAATCAATTCCCCTTATCAGTTTACTAGCCTAAAATCCTTGTTCCTAATTGGTCAACTCATCCTATTGACAAAATCCATTGAGTTTTGACCAGAGAGAACCTTCTCATACCTCGTAGGGCTAGCTACGAGGTGAAATGGTTTGATGTAGCTTTGAGGTTTGTCTATCTCAGCCTAGGTGAAATCTCAAACGCTAACAGGACCAATGGAGAATGACTGTAAACCTTACAAGCAAGTATAGGCTAGGTTTGAGTGGGATTTATTTAAATGCAACATTCCTCCATGCCAGTCCAGCTGTAGTTATGCATTTTTTGTTTTATAAAGATGCCCCTACATGCTCCAGATATCCAAGTTATTAACAGATCTTACACAGTTCCCAACAGATGCCAATGAGGGGTTTCCATTTGCACTCCACTGTTGATTCTCAAGTTCTCATGGGCTGATAGAAAGTTTGTTTGATTTGCGGGGAAATGATGGATTTAGGAACAACATAATCATCAACAAGTTAATGAGGAAGGGAAAGGCCAAGAGTAGTGAATGAGGGAAAATCTGAAAATTAGAACGAGACTGGAGGACTACAATCAACTGATTGAAAATGAATGTAATTCAAAACAACAGGAAAATAGACTTAGCAGAAAACAAAAGAAAGGACAAAAATACAATTAAACTAACAACAAAATGAAATGAACTCTAACCTACTTAGGAGGCAACCACCAATGTGGTGGCTACTGGAAGTATCTCTTCAATTGCTGGCCATTAACATGGAGCTTTTCTGTCTCTCCCTGTAACATTTTCAACCTGTAAGTCCCTTGACCAAGTTTTTCAACAACTTGGAATTGGCCCAACCATAGCTGTTGGAATTTTGTGAGTTTACCCTTTGGCTCACTCAGCTTATCCCATTTCAGGACTAGCTCCCCTACTTGGAAATATTTATCTCCCACTAGATGATGATCAAACCATTTTTTCATAATCATTTGGTGGTTTTTGAACTTAATTCTAGCTCTATCCCTTAATTCCTCCAGCTTCATTAGTTGGTCGATCCTTTCTCGAAGCAGGGCTGAAGGGGTTCCTCGTGAAGCTTGGGAGAGATGTAAGGATGGAAGGGCAACATTTGGGGGCAAGATGGCTTCCTGTCCATAGACGAGGAAGTATGGGGAGTTTCCTAAGGCCACTTTAGGGGTGACCCTATCGGCCCAAAGGGCATTTGTCAAGGTGTTGTGCAAGTTCCTCTAGTTTTCAACGATTGACTTGCGGATTATGCGGATAAGGTTCTTATTAGAAGACTTTGCAACTCCGTTTCCTTGGGGGTAATAGTTTGCTACATATTTTATGTGGATTAACTTATCAATGGAAAACTTAGTCAGTATCAGAGATGAAAAGTAAGAAGCGTTATAAAAAACGAGAGCGTCAGGGATGCCATACCTGTTGATAATGAATTTCTCAATGAATGATATTACCTCATCTTCATTCACCTTCCAGAGCGGGATGGCTTCAGTCCATATGGTGAAGGAATTAGTCACTGTGAGTATATACTTGTGTTGTTGTGAGGAGTTTGGAGCGATCTCTCCTATGACGTCTAGGCCCCATTGCTGGAATAGTCGATAAATCATAACAGGCCTAAGGGGAACAACAAGCTTTCTTTCTCGTCCTGCGGAAGTTTGGCAGACCTTGCATTTGCAAGCATAAGCATGTGAGTCTCTAAACACTGTGGGCCAATAATATCTGGCTCTCAATATTTTGTGCGCAGTGGTCTCTCCGCCATAGTGACCACCTGCTGGGTCGTCGAGTATTTCTTTCAATACATGGTTGGCATCATCTTTCTCCAAACACCTCAGCCAGATTCCATCATGATTTTTTTCTGTATAAGATGTTGTCGGCCAAATGATATAGATTGGATTTCAATCTGATTTCTCTCCTCTGTGATGCATCCATGTGATCAGGACATGAACCCTGCACTAGATAGAAGCGTATGTCGTGGTACCACAACTCAGGGTCCAAAAAGGTTTCCAATGCTTCTGGGTCATACATGAAAGCTTCATGAGTCCATAAGAGCTCCTCCCTGAGTTCCCTTTGTGCATATTGCACGCTCAGTATTCCTAATTTTCGGATGCCTCCTTTTGGTCTGCTAAGGCTTCTGCCGCTAGCCTACAAAGTCCCTGCCCTCAAACTATTTGTGCCGGCTTTATCTGCAGATCGAAATCCTGAAGGGCAGTTATCTAGTTCCCTCTTTGTTCACCCATTTATTTCTGCATGAAGAGGGCTCTTACAACAGGATGGGAAACGATGAATTTGGTTTTGGCCTTGAGTAAATAAGGGCGGAAGTGTTTTACGGCCTTGAAAACTGCATAGCCCTGTTTCTCCACGTCTAGGTAATTCAGTTCTGCTCCTTGGGGATTTGAACTCATGTAGGAAATGGGGACTTCATTTCCTTTGTTGTTTCTCTGAGTGAGTATAGCGACATATGACATATCAGAGGCAAAAGTCTACAAGAAGAACTCCTTGCTGAAATCGGGGCTAACCAATGCAGGAGATTCTGCAATGGCTTCCTTGATTCGCCTAAACACTTCCTTGGCTTCATCGCTCCATTTATACACAACATATTTCTTCATCATCAGCTGCAAGGGGCATACTATTTCTGTGAAGCTTGAGACAATTTTTCTGACGAAATTGATCCTCCTGAAGAAAGACTACATGGCTTTTTTTATTAGCAGGAGGTTGTATTATCATGATGGTCTCTATTATTTCAGGATCAATAACAATCCCTTCGTTAGAAAGGACATGACCCAGTAGTTTCCCCTCTATGGCTGCAAAGATGCTCTTCTTGGGATTCAAAGAAATTCCATACCTTTGAAATCTTTCGAAAATTTTCCTTTGGTGATAAATATGATCCCTTCCACGATATGAATATATAGTGATGTCATCCATGTACACCACTACTGATCTGTTCATCAACCCTTGGAAGGCTATGTCCATAACTCTCTGGAATGTGGCACCCGTGTTAATGAGCCCAAAAGGCATTTTACGATATGCGTAGGTGCCCCATTTGGTGTTGAAGGTTGTCTTAAGTTGATCCCCATGAGATACCAGCACTTGATTATATCATGAAAATCCATCTAATAGGGACAACATTTCAGACCCAGAAATGCACTGAAGGATGTGTTCCATATAAGGGACAGGATAGTTATCCTTTTGAGACGCTCTGCTCAGGTTTCTAAGATAAATACACAACATGATCTCTCCATTTTTCTTTCTCATTGGCACGATATTGGCTACCCACCGGGTGTGTCTGATGGGAAGATGATTTTAGCATCCAGCATCTTGTTCAGTTGTTTCTTCACCAACGATTCTAGGCTTGGATGCATCTTACACAACTTTTGTTGGTAGCGCTTAGCCTCCTTTTCCAAATGGATCACATGCTGCATAACACTGGTATCAAAGGTCTTTAGGTCTTCATATGTCCATGCAAAGACATCCTTGTATTCTTTAAATAGTTTGATAAATGAAACCTTTTCTTGCGGAGAGCACCCAGGCCCATATTGAAATTTTTTGGGTCTTTTTTGGTCCCAAGTTTGACCGTTTCATACTTCATGGACGAGCTATGTGTTTTTCAGTTAGTCGGTTTCTTGAATTTATCATGCAAGTCATACAAGTGCTCGATCCTAACCACTGATTTTGGAATCACATTGGGCTGATCTTTTTCCTCATCTTCCCTTTCATTCATAAGCTTGTCATGCTCCTTTTCGTCAATGACTGTACTCTTGAATGTCTTCTTGCAATGTAGGAACTCAAGGATTTTCTCATCATCTTTCAAAACCTGCCAATTCGAGATGTTATCAGGCATGGATGGTCTGAAAATCAATTCAACGAAACATTTATTTTTCTTCAATCTAAAATCAGGCAAAAGTTTAGCAACCATATTAGCCATCAGATCAACATCTTGGTTTTGGCGTCGAGGTATGTTTGTAATATTAAAGGAATCAAAACTGTCAATTAAGTCCCATACCTCATGCTAGTACCTCACCAGGTGTGGAGAATTACAATGTATCATTTTCCTTACCTGATCTACGATTATATGTGAGTCACCAAAAACTTTAAGATTTTTCACATTCATACCAATGGATTTCTTCAGGACTTGCAGTAGGCCTTCATACTCCGCTATGTTGTTGGTGCATGCAAACTCCAACTGGCTGGCCATTAGATGTTGGTTCCCTTGTGGGTCAACGAGAATACTTCCAGCACCTGCACCTTCAAGGAAGTTAGAGCCATCAAAATAGAGTTTCCAGAATATTGCATCTAATATTACATCAATTGAACTACTATCTAAGAAATTAGTCCTATCATCTACTATAATACAAAATAGCTCATCAGTTGGATTATGGGAGGGAATTTCCAGCTGTGTGTGTCAAAGTTTCTTCAATGGTTTCTGCATGAAGCTCTCCAAAATAGGTTTATGGAGGATAAACATTGAAACTATAGTTCCCAAGGATGGAGTTGGTAAACATTATAGGTTCATTGGGACCATTTAGTTATGTTACCACATACTTCATGCATCTTTCCCTATCAACTCTCAGCATATCACCTTTTCTCTTCTGAGGCAACAAGAGATGGGACCAATCAGTCGAGAAGTATCCGTTCAATTTCGCTGACCAGTCCCTGCTAAGCAACATTCGATAGGCCTCAAGTATATCGTCTACCACTATATCAATGAATTGTTTGTACTGTAGTTTAGCAGCCATCTGAATCAACACATCCTTCAATTCTCCAATTACTTTCACATTTTTCCTATCTAATTGTATGATCTGAGTTCCAGTTTTTTCAGGTATGGCCTGAAGTCTTTTAGCAACAGCATGAGGCATAATAGTGGATGAGGCGCTAGAATCTACCAAGCAATTGTGGATGTTCATGTTGAAAATTTAAAACATGATGAGGAATGGTGGAGTCAATAAACTGAATTCACAACTGAACTAGACTAAATTGGAATCCAATCACTCATAAAGGAATCCACATTCTTTTATGGAATTAAACTTGCAACTGATGTTTAACTTAGTTTCAAATCAGAGACCACTCATAAGTTAACCATGAAACTAAATCACATTCAATTTAACAAGACTAATAGTGAACTGCAAATCATCAATATGCATAAATACAAATCTCATTTACATTCAGGCCAATAACAACACTGTGATCCAAAACATATAAAAGAACCATCAAATAATTATGAAACTGAAGGCTCCTTCTTTCCCCATAACATTCCTCCTTATTCACAATAAAGAAAAATTGTTCTTCTCGAAAATCAAAAGCCATTTCTCTTCTTCGGAGGTAATACTTATGCAAATGCCCTTGACTCTAGGTCTACCCTACCTCTTCATCTTCCCACTGTTTCTTATATGCAAATCGAGTACATAGAGATAGGATCGTTAGTGTGACTGCTGGCACGTAGAAAGCATAACGGCCGGATCGATTCCTTTCCGGAGGAAGTGAACATATGTTGGTAAAAGGGGTGATTGTATGTTGCCTTCCCATAATGAAGACCGAGACAACTCTTCTTACGGAATGTACAGGCAACGTGTGGGTTTTTGACCTGGAATGCTTGCGGCTAGACCCTTAAATGCAGCGCTTCTGCATACATGGCTCTTCGAATCCCCTCCTGCATCCTTTACTTCTCACCTGCAAGGATAACTATCATCAACTTCATGATTGTGAACAATATAACATAAATATTCACACATAACATAACACTGCCTTCATTAATTTTTAAAAACTACGGGAGTAAGTGCGAAAAGGATGAACACATAAAACAAAGGCAACACATAATCTCCCGCTCAATCCATAGGACGGGCATGGCTTTCGAGGGCTTCCTTTAGTCGCAATCAGGTATCGAATCCTTTGAGGGTCACAGGACCCTTGCCTTCCACCGCCCCGATGCGTGATTACACTATCAGGACTCTACATGCCCGCCTTTTGAACTAAGACCCCATTCCTTTGTTATATCACAAATTTTGAAAAACATGGGAAAACACAGAAAATTCTGCCCCAATCACTTAGGCCGGACCTCACACTTTATATAATTAGGCATATAATCATCGTTGAGTCCGGCTCTCATCTCTTCGCTAACTACATGACCCCTAGGCTCTGCCGATATGCTATATGCGATGGGGCTTCTGGACCCGATATATATTATATATTGATATATATATATATATATATATATATATATTTATATATATATATATATATATATATATATATTATATATATATTAAGGTTCATAGATCCATTCGGGTCCGCAATGTTACCCTTCCCTTTGGAAGACCCTGACTTCAACGCTTTTCCAGAAACATAAGGATATAAGCGAAAAGCCTGCGTATCCGGCCATAAGGCCGGACTTGAAAATTAATGTGCCTGGTTTTATAATCATTGCTGGGTGAGGGTGATTATGGTGCGCCATATACATGGATTCCAGACCCCGCCGATAGCGATGAGCGATGGGTCCCAGACCCGAAATATAATATATCTCTGTCAATATGGGTGTCAGGTCCAGAATATTTATGTGCCCTTTATATATAGCTTTGGGGCTTGGCTGTTTAGCGATTTGCGATGTGGTGGGGGACTTACTCGCATCGCTCTTATTCATTCATGATAAACCAGCATTTTCCCTTTAATCAAGGCGAAGTGCGATGAGCGAAAAGCGATGATTCATGTATGCTTTGCGAAGCACTTTGGCCATAAAGAGTAATGAAGGCGAATGAGGTGTGATAGAGGGTTTTGTGCATTAAGTGCACGAATGGACATAGTAAGGGTAGGGGTGATTATATATGCGGGCCTATTTTGCCAGAGACACTTATGAGGATTGAGGAAGGTCCAATGAGGGAATGAGAGTGTAGGTTATAAATAAATCATGTTGTAGAGATATGTTCAAGGGGAGGTCTTGACCATTAAGAATTGAAGAGTTAACCCGACATGGAGTTAGAGTTTCTGAGATGAAAGCAGATCATTCGGAGAAGCAAAAAATCCAACTTCAAGGGGAACCCAAAATTTGCTATCAGAGCATGTTTTAATGGGGTGATAGTTGTGGCCACAACACCACCTAGCTCATGTATGGAAGAAAACATATGGATATCACACATCTTATGGGATAAATTTCCATTTTTTCTCACTCATCCCTTTTCACATCATAGCTACCTCTCTTTTTCTGATGGTGGTTAAGGTTTTAAAACTTCTTAATAACTATTAGGGTTATATTAGGATTTTCACATTTTATAATTCTTAATTATGATTAGAGTTATAGACCCTCTACAATCTTCTTGAAATTCCATACATAACTAGCTCAACATGTACATAGTGGGATCTAATATTACTCCCCTTAAGTACTATCATGGTAAAAAAACATGTTAAATTTATGAAAACATGACTTCTTCTCACAAACTCTAATTTGGGTGCACTTTGGACCATTAGAAATATATTGATGAATATAATAATATCAAGTGATTGGGAATTATGTTGTTAGGTCCCTATAATACTAGTGTATTCCCCTTATTGTTATTGTTAGTGTAGCCCCCTATTTTTATTGTTGTGGCCATCTACCCCCCATGTTGTTATTATTGTTCCCCATAGAAGCCCAATATTGTTATTGTTGTGCCCTTACATTATTATTGTTATGTAGGCTTTGATTATATTGTGACCCCTTAGACTCCTATATATACCAAGGAGGTATTATCATTTGTATCATCCAAGAATCATTCATTTGTGTAACATAAAGGAGGTTTCCCCCTTGAAGAGGATAACTTTTAAGTCATGGATCTATCTTTTTTGTGAGCTGGTTGCATAACATTTGGTATTAGAGCTTTGGATTCTAGGGTTTCACTTCTTCAAACATGCCATATTGGAATTTTCACTATAATTTTTTTTTTTATACGAGGCTTTAGAAGTTGAAATTGCAACCACGTGGAGCCTACATATTGTTGAACTTCATGTATGAATTTTAGATCTTGGTTCGCTAGATTTTCAGAGATATGATCCAAGGAAGATAGGGTTTTTGCAGGCTCCAAAATTCCATCTAAACAAGTGACTTAAGGAAAATCGTGATAACTTTCTCTCCGAGCATCAGATTTTAATTTCATAAAAAGTGGCCAAAAGTGCATGAAATTTTGTTTTTCGGGTATAATGTTTAGGGCCGAATGTCGAAATAGTGACATGTGGCGCTTTGTGCAAGTTCGCTCTCCTTAACTAGTCTATAATTAGGACATATTGGGAGATTGGGTATAAATCGTTCTTAAGGAATCCAATCGCAATCTGACTTGTGGGGTCGGAAAGAAGACTCTAGGGATACTATTGGACAAAGTTTCATATCTTTAGAGATTCTAAATTACAAAGATACAAAATTTTCAATATTGAGCTCCTAAAAATCAAGAAAATAGGTGTTTATTTTTTAAAGTTTTCCATAACTTTTGTTTGAAAAATTAGTTTGAAGTAATTCAAAGGTAATAGTGAAGCATATATATAATTGTTTGATTCCAAAATGCCTCAAAACAAAAAAATGGACACACCTAGTAAGAAACCAGAAATCTCTTCTATGACGCATGAAGAAGAGGAAGAAATGCAACATGACTTCAGTTCCTAATTGGCCAAATTAATATTTGGCATAACACCCCTTATGGATATGCTCTAACTATAAACACAAGGCTACCTGTGTGCATGACAAAATGTTTGTAAATTCAGGGTGCAAGTAGTTATAATCCTAAAAATGTGCCCAATGTCCCATATTCTTATGATAGGTTCTATAATAGGTGTTCACAATACTTGATACCGTATCTTGATGGCTTATTTCAATAGATTATTAATTGCCCTCGACTGGTTGATTTTTCCTTTCAAATTTTGTTTTGTAGAAGGGTAATTTATTCAATAGAAATTCTGAATTAGAACTTTGAAAATTTAGTGGTCCAAAATCTTGAAGATGATAAAGGATTGGAAATCAGAGAAATTTTTGAAAAATATTAATATGACCAAAAGCTTCCACTTTTATTTCCGAAGGCAAATAATTTTTTTGACCAAAATTCTAGTGACCAAATATTGAGACTAAAAACAAAGCTATGATACTAAATATGACAGTAAAATCTAGTTCACCGGTTATATATCCAAAATATTTGGAAACTAAAAATATTCAGTAGGAAAGGTTTTGTGCTATCATTTTGGAAAGGTTTTTAAGCTATGGATATATCTTCTAAACACGATAATTGAATCATTACCAACAAAAACTTAAATTCTTGGAACCTTTGTGAGGGTTCAACCTCTATGTAACAATATCTCTTTCCTGTAATCTCAAAATCCCATGCAACCAACATGGATTCTCCATCTTTCGACATAAAATGGGCATGAAAGACGAAAAACATATGGGTATAACAAAAATTTTATATGAAGAGAATAAAATTTTCAAAATATGCTAAATGAGTATATATACTTGGAGAAAACATTTGCACAGGGAGAAGATTTTTCCATATCGAACTACACAAGGTACATGATTACAATACCTTACTCTTGCATGGAGGATGCATTTACAACTTGAGACAATGCTTTTGAAGTTTTCCATGTATCTCTAAGTGCACAAGGTATATGAAGACCACCTTTCACTTACATGGAGAATGAGTTTACAATTTGAGCCATGATATTTTGAAGTTTTCCACCTAGCTCATGTACGGAAGAAAACATATGGAGATCACACATTTTATGGGATAAATTTCCATTTTTTATCACTCATCCCTTTTCACATCATAGCTACCTCTATTTTTCTGATGGTGGTTAAGGTTTTAAAACTTCTTAATAGATATTAGGGTTAATCTTATGATTTTCACATTTTGTAATTCTTAATTATGATTAGAGTTATATACCCTCTACAATCTTATTAAAATTCCATACATAACTAGCTCAACATGTGCACAGTGGGATCTAACATTACTTCCCTTAAGTAATATCATGGTAAAAAAATATGTTAAATTTATGAAAACATGACTTCTTCACACAAACTCTAATTTGGGTGCACTTTGGACCATTAGAAATATATTGATGAATATAATAAGATCAAGTGATTGGGAATGATGTTGTTAGGTCCCTATAATACTAGTGTATTCGCCTTATTGTTATTGTTAGTGTAGCCCCCTATTTTTATTGTTGTGGCCATCTACCCCCCATGTTGTTATTGTTGTTCCCCATAGAAGCCTACTATTGTTATTGTTGTGCCCTTACATTATTATTGTTATGTAGACTCTGATTATATTATGACCCCTTAGACTCCTATATATACCAAGGAGGTCTTGTCATTTGTATCATCCAAGAATTGTTCATTTGTGTAACGTAAAGGAGGTTTACCCCTCGAAGAGGATAACTTTTAAGTCATGGATCTATCTTTTTTGTGAGCTGGTTGCATAACATTTGGTATTAGAGCTTTAGATTCTAGGTTTTCACTTCTTCAAACATGCCATATCAGAAATTTCACTATAATGTTTTTTTATACGAGGCTTTAGAAGCTGAAATTGCAACCACGTGGAGCATAAATATTGATGAACTTCGTGTACGAATTTTAGATCTTGGTTCACTTAATTTTCGGAGATATGATCCAAGGAAGTTAGGGTTTTCACAAGCTTCAAAATTCCATCTCAATAGGTGACTTAAGGAAAATCGTGATAACTTTCTCTTCGAGCATCATATTTGAATTTCATAAAAAGCGACTGAAAGTGCATAACTTTTGTTTTAGGGCCGAATGTCGAAACAGTGACATGTGGCACTTTGTACAAGTTCGCTCTACTGAACTAGTCTATAATCAGGACATCGTGGGAGATTGGGCATAAATTGTTCTTGAGGAATCCAATCTCAATCTAACTTGTGGAGTTGGAAAGAAGACTATAGGGATACTACTGGACAAAATTTCATATCTTAGAGATTCTAAATTACAAAGATACAAAATTTTCAATATTGAGCTCCTAAAAATCAAGAAAAAAGGTGTTTATTTTTAAAAATTTTCCATAACTTTTGTTTGAAAAATTAGTTTGAAGTGATATAAAGGGAATGGTGAAGCATATATATAATTGTTTGATTCCAAAATGCCTCAAAATAAAAAAATGGACACACCTAGTAAGAAACCATAAATATCTTCTATGATGCATGAAGAGCAGGAAGAAATGCAACATGATATATCAAATTTACGAGACCAAGTGCAACAAATTTTTCTTTCACGTAAAGTAACAAAAAATGAATTGGAAGCCATGATGAATGTTAAGATAGATAGTATAAAAAGGGACATGGGAGTTAAGATAGACGGTATTAAAAGGGACATGGGAGATTTTGAATGATGGTTTAAAATTAGACATGAAAGCAATGATGAATGTCAAGATAGAGGGGTTGAAGGAAGGTTTGGGAAAGTTGCTAGAAGAAAGGATTCCTAGTGGTGACAAGGTAATGCACGAAAATATTGATGATGACAAAAGGAATATGAATTATGATTTTATAGAATCCAATGTTGGGTTTAAGAACCATTGCATTCCAAAGATCGATATGAGGAAGTTTGATGGTAAGGACCCAGTAACATGGATACTACAGATGGAGCAATATTTTGATCTCCATGATGTGCAACAAACACAAAAGGTACACATTGAATATTTATATTTAGAACCAAATCAATTTGTATGGTATCAACATATTTGTTCTCGTAAACCACTTGTCACTTGGTCAATTTTTATGGAGTAAATGATAGCACATTATGAGGATACCAAGAGAAACACCTTCTTTAGCCAATTGATAAATCTCAAACAAAAGGGTTGAATGGAAGATGACATTGAGGACTTCCAAAAATTTAATATTAGTGTAATTGATATTCCAGAGGAGCATAGGATTGATGTCTTCATAGGGACTTTGAAGGATAACATCCAACATGAGGTTCGCCTTTGGGAACCTGATTCATTGGAGAAGGCATTCAGGGTGGCAAGAAAAGTTGAAAGAAAAATTATGACAACAACGAAGTATAGCACTCACAAATATAAATATGGAAGTGTTGTTTCTCCTAGCCTTCCAAAACCTACAATGTTGATGCCACAAAATTTGGAGAAAAAAAGAGAAAAAAGGGCTTTGTTGCAGTTGTGATAGAAAATTCACTAAAGATCATAATTTTGTTGAGAAGAAATACATAGATTGCGAAGAGGAGGAAGAAAAGGAACAAGAAACATAAAATAGGAGGATATACACCATGAACCAACCCAGAGAAAGAAGAAATGAATTTGACCATATCTTGTAATGCGTTGGAAAGAATTAACACTCCTCAAACTCTCAAGATAGAAGGATATATCAAGAAGAAAAATGTAATAATGTTGATTTATTTAGGTAGTTCTCATAATTTTATTCATTGTAAGATAGCCAAGGAATTGAATTGCTTCCTATATCCAGCACCAGAGTGTCAAGTGATGGTATAAAATGGAGGAACTATAATTGCTCTGGAAATTTCCATAATATCAAGATAACCATGGGGTAATATGTATTGAATGGTCCAATTCTTTCCATTCCAATGGGTGGTGCAAATGTTGTACTAGGAGTCCAATGGTTACAATCTTTGAGGATGATAGCTTTTAATTTTCAAGAACTTTTCTTGAATTTTTTTTAGGAAGGAAAGGAAGTTTAATTAAGGGGTATCGCAGGGAAACCATGAAAGATAATAAAATCTAATGGCATGACAAATCTTCTGAAGAAATAAAAATGAGGCATATTTTCATAATTATGCTCACTAGAGGTTCAAACATCAAAATAATCTATTTTGCCATATTTCCAAAAAGGCTTGGATAGTCATTCCAAGGTATTTGAGACTCCCAAAGGCCTCCCACCTATTTGTGATCATGATCATGCTATTCATTTGATTTCAGGAAGTGTTCCTCCAAACATCATACCTTATAGATATCCCTATGACCAAAAGAGTGAAATTGAACATATGGTTGCAAAAATGCTAGATTCTAGTATAATTCAACCTACTCAAAGTTCTTTCTTTGCTCCAGTAGTATTGGTGCACAAGAAGGATGGATCATGGCATGTGTGGATGGATTATAGGGAGATCAACAAGCTCACTATTAAAGATAAATTTCCTATTCCTATCATTGATGAATTGTTGGATGAATTAAATGGAGCAATTTACTTCACCGAGATGGATCTTTGTTCATGATATCATCAAAATAGAATGAATACTGAAGAAATTCCAAAAACAACATTCAGAACTCATGAGTGTCATTATGAATTTTTTGCCATGCTTTTGGCCTTATTAATTCCCTTCAACATTTGAAGGTTTGACGAATTCCATTTTCAAACCATTCCTTAGAAAAATTGTGTTATTATTTTTTGATGTTATACTAATATACAACAAGTCCGAGAAGGATCATGTTCAACATGTTGACAAGGTTCTCAAACTATCGGAGGAGAAATAATTATATGCAAATACCTCCAAATGTTTCTTTGGAGGAAAGGAGGTGGAATATTTGGGTCATATTGTATCTCATGAGGGTGTTAAGGTAGACCCTAACAAAATCCATTAAGGAATGGGAAATCCCCACAACCATAAAGCATCTTCGAGGATTCCTTAGGTTGACATGTTATTATCGCAAGTTTGTTAAGAATTATGAGAGAATTAGAAGCACCTTTGACAACATTATTGAAGGAATATGCATTTTCTTGGAATCTAGAAGCAACTAAGGCCTTTGAACATCTTAAAGAGGCAATGCACCAAGCACTTGTATTAGCTACACCTAACTTTACAAAAACCTTTATTATGGAATGTGATGCCCCAGGAGATGGAATTGGAGTTTTTTAAATGCAATAAGGAAGACCCATTGCTTTTGAAAGTCATACAATCAAAGGAAAGTCTTTACACAAACCTATTTATGAGAAGGAAATGTTGGCAATACTAGATGCACTAAAGAAATGGACACCTTACTGGTACGTAATTAAATAGGAATGCAAAAAATTACAAATATAACCATACATATAGAGATGTAGCAGAAATAATACTTCATTTAATTATTGTAAAATATTGAAATATGTTTACAAATAGAAATGGAAATAAACTAGCTAAGGTGAGGGTAGCTTATCTCTGAGAAGAGATGTGGCAGCTGCATGCCTCTGAACTCTGTTATAATGAGGCTCGAAGGTCTATTTATTGTTGATAAACAATGGAGAACCCTAAACATCCAAAAACCTAACCCTAGAAGATGAACGCCAAACTGTGGGCCCCGTTTGGGTAAATTGGTACATCAACTTCCTGGGGTTGTAACTTTGGCATACGATCTCCATTTGACGCGCACAATATCTCGTTAGAAATATCTATCCAAGAAGTAAAAATTTGGGAGAAAAAAATCGGTCCATGGACCCATGTTGCTCTCATTTTTCGCCAAAAACGTCGTTTAGAGCCTCAAAACGGCTCTGAAAGTTCAGGACCTGAAAAACTACTAAAAATAGTAAACTGTGCTACAATTACGGAAACTGAAAAGCTAAAAGAAACAATGGTGGGGGTCCAAGTGGATTTGGTGGGTGGCCACCAATATCCACCTAGATCATTCCTCTCCCCTTAGGAAGCAATGGTCCCCATTGCATTGAATTCCTCCATGAGACGAGGAAACTTCTGCTGAACTTGGTCCCTGGTGAGCCACTTGCCCTGGTGAAGGATTTGGCCTGCTTTGACACTTCAATACAGTTGGATATTCTGCTAGCAAGTGTGCTTGATCTATGTGTCCATGATTTGATCAATTGCAGCTTGTTCCATGCAATCTGGATTTAACTCTGTGGGTGTGAGTTGTTCCACAATGTCGGATGTGTCTAGTAATGGTGGAAAGTATGGCCGAACGTGGTCCACATTGAACACTGGGTGCAGGCCAAGGAATGGGGGAATGCTAAGCTTAAATGCAATGTCTCCCACAACCTTGGTAATGGTGTAAGGACCATATCAGAGTGGTCTGAGTTTCCGATAGGCTCTGGTAAGGCACTCCTTTTGCAAATGCATCCAGACTTTGTCGCCCACCTGAAACTTGTGTGGCACTCGATGTTGATCATGTCACTACTTGTACTTAGCATTTGATTTCTCAAGAATGTAATGGACCCGCTGGCGAATATGTTGGATGTGCTCAATGAAGTTGTTTTCCTTATCTGTTTCAGACTGGACATGAGCTGAATCTGCGTGAGTAGCTGCAACTGGCATAGCCACATCAATGGGACATAGTGGCTGGAACCCCAAGCCCATTTGAAAAGGGTTGTGGCTAGTTGAGATGTGGAGAGCCCAGTTGTAGCTGTGCTGAACATAGGGGAGGCTCTCGTCCCATGTGCGTGGATGCTTTGAGTTGTACATGCGCAGAATGTGTATGATCATCTTGTTCACAACCTCTGTTTGACCATCGGTTTGAGGATGGAAGGTTGTGGACTTAGTGAGTTTGGTGTCTAGCATTGACTAGAGACTCGACCAAAATGTACTGAAGAACCTTCTATCCTGATCTGAGATGATAAACTGTGGGATCCCAAAGTGTACGCACACTCGTTCAAAGAATAATTTAGTAGTGGCTTCTGTTGTGATATTCTTCTTACAGGCTGCCATAATGGCCATCTTCGAGAACCTGGCCCGCATGGAGATGGATTCACAAGGTCGACTAGGGGTAGGCGGCGGGGTATATAGGCCTTGCTTCTTGATGGTCTGTTTGGCAATGGCGCATGCAGTGCATGATCTGATGTACTTCCCGACATCTTGTCGAACATTCGGCCAATAGAAATACTTCTGCAGTACTGCCACCATTTTCTCGACCTCGAAATGTCTAGCAGCCTGACTATAGTGTGCTTCCCAAATCATCTTGGCATGCTCGCTTGAAGGAACACAAAGGTGATCCAGGTGGCATAATAGGGCATCCTAGAGTTGAAAATATGTAACATGCTGACCCTCCAAGAGTGTCTTGTATGTGTGGCTGAATTCTAGGTCACTTTTGTTGAGAAGTGGCTAATCGGAAGTCTTGTTCCCACAAGAGTTGAGCACGGTGGTTAATGCCATGATCGGTGATTGACTGAGGCAATTTGCAACATTATTGGTGCTGCCCTTATTATACTTGATATTCAAATGGAACTGTTGTAGGTATGTGGACCATTTCTGATGGCGATCATTCTACAAACCTTGGGTTTGTATGAGTTGCAAGGGCTGGTGGTCTGTGTCGATGATCGTTTCCTTCCCCAAAATGTAATGCTTCCATTATCAGCAGGCCTGCACAATGGAATACATCTCTTTATCATAAGTGGGATACTTTCAGATTGTGTTTGAAAGTGTCTCACTGTGATATGCCACTGGATGCTCGTGTTGAGTAAGGACTGCCCCAATAACATAGTTAGAGGCATCTGTCTTGACCTCAAATAGTTGTTGCAAGTATGGTAATGCAAGCACTGGTGCCGAGCAGAGACAATCTTTCAACTCTGTGAATGCCTTATGTTGAGATTCAGACCAAAATAATTTTGCTTTCACTCCTCCCTTGGTGACTTGACTCAAGGGCAGAGTGATATGAGAAAATCCCAACACAAACCTGTGGTAGAAGTTGGCAAGACCTAGAAAGCTGTGGATCTCTATCAGAGTGGTTGGAGATGGCCAATATCGAATGACTTGGATTTTGGCTAGATTTTCATGCACCCCGTTCATCAATAATGTATCCTAGATACTGAACCTCGATTATGCCAAAAGTGCATTTCCCAAAACTGGCACATAATTTATGTTGCCACAGTGTCTGGAGAACTTGTCGGATGTGGTGGAGGTGCTCTTACCAACTTTGGCTGAAGATTAGGATGTCATCCAAGTATACCACTACAAATTAGTTGGTGAATGGCCGCAATATGTCATCCATTAGCCTCATGAAGGTTGCAGGAGCATTCGTCAATCAAGAAGGCATAACCAACCATTCAAAAAGGCCATCCTTGGCTTTGAGGGTAGTCTTCCACACATCAGAGGGTTCGATTGGTACCTGGTGATATCCTAACTTCAAATTGATCTTGTTGAAATATTTCCCCCCATCAGTTGGTCCAGGAGGTCATCAATTCATGGGATCGGGTACCTATTATGGATAATGATCTTGTTCAGTGCCCGATAGTCAATACAGAGTCTCCAAGTCCCTTCCTTCTTCTGTACCAAAACGATCGGGTTCCCACAGGGTGATGAACTTCGACGAATGTGACCTTTCCGCAATAGCTCCTGAATCTGCCTCTTGATTTCATCGTTCTCGAGCACGGAGTGCCGATAGATTTGTCCATTGGGTAGTGGTGCACCTAGGGTTAGATTGATGGAGTGCTTGACTTGACAGTGCAAAGGAACCCTTGTGGGGGAGGTGAAGATGTCCTCGTACTCCTCCACAACCTTGTCCATATGTAGTTGTCATGTGGAGGGGCCCTGTCTGGAGGTCGTGGCCACCGTATTATTCTTTCCTTGAGGGCGTATCATTAGGAAAACAAGTTTATTGGTTCTGGAAATGAGCTTACTGATTTGTTTTGCAATAACCAAAGAGATGGAGGTAGGCGATGCTACCTCCAGTATCTTGTACAACTTATTTCCCAACGTAACAATAACAACACGAGGCCTTGATTCATACAAAACATGTCGCTTCCACAAGTATGGTTGTCCTAATAATACAACACAAACATCAAGGGGAGCAACGTAACATAATACCTCATCCGTGAAGGGCTTGATGTTGTATGTAAGGCGAAACTGCTGCCTTACGCGAAGATCTCGTCCTTGGTGAAGCACGCCATGGTGTATGGTTGTGAATGTGTTGTGGTCGGTAAGCCTAGTTGCTTCATGACCTCTGCCGAAATGAGGTTCTTTTGGCTCTCACTATCAACAATGAACTCTAGCGGGGAGCCCTTTACCCAAATTTGGGAGTGGAATAGATGCTCCTCCTCCTCTCGATCTCTGGGTTCCTCCTTCTGGATCTTTGTGGTGGAAACAATGGAATTGGGCTCCGCATGGATAATCTACTTCCCTTTTTCATTCCCCTTGTTGGGTTTTGACTCAGAGTTGGAACATGCATCTGTATTTGAAACCCTTAGCTCGGCCACTAGTGACTTCTTGGCCTGACACTCACTTGTGTTGTGAGTGGAGATCTTATGGAACTCACACCACTTTCCTGTGTCCTTTTTCGGCTTCGCGGCACTGTTATTTTCTTGCAACTTTGGCAAGTTGTCTTGGGCTACCCCGCCTTGGATTTGTCCTTTGTTCTGCAGTTTGGGGGCACCTTTCCCTTGCTTGAGATTCACAGATCCAAAGTCTCGCTTCTTCTATTTAAACTTTTGCTCCATCTTGACGGCATAGAGGTATGCCATGCTGAGCGAGGAGATGTTCAGGAATTATATTTCTTCTTGGATGTGCTTGTGCAGACAGTTGTGGTATTTGAGTACAAATGCTGCTCTGAATCCTTGATACCCAACTTTGTGCAAAGAGTATAGAAAATATTGGTAAACTCCGGCACGTCTTGATCCCTTCCCTACCGGCAGAATGGTCCACTTTATGTATTGATCCTCATAGCTTTCGACAGAGTAGTACTGCTCCTTGATGGCAGTCTAGAATGAATCCCAAGTGGGTGTAGTTGAAAGAAATGAGGTCGTACTTTCATCCTTCTGCTCACAGTAGGTTTTCCACCAATCCTTGATGTGGGAGGTGGCTTTGAGAAGAGAGAAAGTAATCTTTTCCCAGCCGGAAAAATTATGAATAGAAAAATACCTTTCTAGTATATTAACCATTTATCTATGGCGTTTGTGTCTATCCAACCCTCAAATATGGGAATGCCAAAGTTAACTTGTACCTTAAAGGGTGTGGCGCTTCTAGAGTAGTTGTTGGAAGTAGATGTGTCGCCCATGGGTAGCCACTGAAGGATCTGGGCAAGTTGTCCATCATCACGTTCCTTTGTCGCTCGAGCGCCTCTTCGAGCAAGATTTTGATAAGATCTCCTACTCCTCATCTTTATTTTCATCCACCATGGGAGGCCATTGGGATTTGCGAGGTTGGTCTTGCAATGGTTCGACCAGTTCAAGTACTAACTCCTTATATCCCGACCTCCTTGGGGACATGAAAGGAAAGACAAAGAAAGAGCAGACCGCTTTGATACCATTGATCCAAATTTAAACAGGAACACAACAAATTACAGATATAACCATACATATAGAGATGCAACAGAATTAATTCTTCATTTCATTACTGTAAAATACTTAAATATGTTTACAAATAGAAATGGAAATAAACTAGCTAGGGCGATGGTAGCTTCTCTCTGAGAAGATATGTGGCGGCTACATGCCTCTGAAATCTGTTACAATGAGGCTCAAAGGCCTATTTATTGTTGAGAAACAATGGAGAACCATAAACATCCAAAAACCTAACCCTAGAAGATGAAACGCCAAACTGTGGGCCCCGTTTGGGTAAATTGGTACATCAACTTCTTGGGGTCGTAACTTTGGCATACGATATCCGTTTGACACGCACAATATCTCGTTAGAAATGTCTATCCGAGAAATACAAATTTGAGTAGAACAAAAAAAGTCCAAGGACCCATGTTGCTCCCAGTTTTCCCAAAAACATCGTTTACGACCTCAAAATGGCTCCAGAAGTTCACGACCCGAAGAACTGCTAAAAATAGTAAATTGTACTACAATTAAGGAAACTGAAAAGTTGAAAGAAACAATGGTGGGGGTCCAAGTGGACTTGGCGGGTGGCCACCAATATCCACCTGGATCACTTACCTAATGGGAAGATAGTTCAAGGTAAAAATAGATCATGATAGTCTTAAATACCTTTTGGAACAAAGATTATCTTCGAAAGAGCAGCAAAAATGGGTCAAAAAGATGTTGGGTTATGACTTTGAAATCATCTATAAAAATGGAAGCAAAATTTTGTTGCAGATGCACTCTCAAGAAATGATAAGGATGTGGAAGCATTGCTTTGTGCCATTTCTATTATCCAACATGATTGGGTAACCAAAGCAAGGGATGAATAGAAGAATGATGAAGAGGTGTGGAAATTCATCCAAAAGTTGCAACAAGATCCCAATACATCTAACACATTTAGCTGGAAAAATGATTCATTGTGGTACAAATATCGCTTATATCTTTGTAAGAATTCCCAACTCAAGAAAAATATTCTTTTGGAATTTCACACCTCCCCCTTAGGAGCGAACTTAGAATTTTTAAAAATTTACCACCGGGTCAAGAAGGAATTTTTTTGGGATGGCCTTAAATTTTATATTCAGAAGTTTGTGGAAGAATGTTTGGTTTGCCAACAAAATAAAGTTGAGACAATTAAGACCCCGATTCTGTTACAACCTTTAGCCATTCCAAGTCAACGTTGGGAAGACGTCTCAATGGATTTTATCATAGGTTTACCCAATTCTAAAGGAAAGAGTGTCATCATGGTGGTAGTTGATAGACTTACCAAGTATATACACTTTTTTGCATTATCTCATCTGTTTAAAGCCAATACATTTTCTACTGCATTTATGGAAACAATTCAAAAGCTACATGGAAACCCGAAGATTATTGTAAGTGACAAAGAATCCATTTTCACTGGAAATTTTTGGACGAAATTATTTTCTTGTCTTGGTACTCAATTAGCTCATAGCTCATCTTATCATCCTCAATTTGACACGAAAAAAAAGATAATGAACAAATGTTTGGAAGGATATCTTTGTTGCTTTATATCTTATAAACAAACATAATGGGTCAAGTCGTTACGTCTAGCTTAATGGTGGTATATCACTTCCTTCCATATTGTAGCAAAAATGACCCCATTTATGGCACTTTATGGATATCATCCACCGTCCATCACATCATCTTTAAGAGAAAATTCTAAGGTTCAAGTAGTGGAAGATCACATCGAGCATCAACAACATGTTCTCCAACTCTTAAAGGATAACTTCACTTTGGCGTAGAATCAAATGAAAGAATAGGAAAATCAGTATCACAATGAAATAAGTTTTGATGTAGGCGACTGGGTATTTTTATGCTACAACCATACAAATAAATGTACCTCAAGCAGGCTATGAAGGATAATAAATTATCACCCAAGTACTATGGTCCTTACAAGATATTGAAAAAGATTGGTAATATGGCATACAAATTGGAGTTGCCTGCATCTTCCTGAGTATAAACAACTTTCCATGTTTCATGCTTAAATAAGGTTATCGGTGACAAGCTCCCAGTGCAAACAATTTTTCCAGAACTTGATGAAGAAGGAAAAATGATATTTGAACATGAAGCAATCACGGAAACAAGAACCTGAAAGCTACAAAATCACAAATGTTGGAGGATAAACATTTATTTAATGCTTCAAATGAGATCTAGAAGTTCTAGGACCCCAAATCACCATATTAGGATTTAACTAGAAAAATGGTGCCAACAAGGCTGCCATAAATTTGATTTTCAACCTCATACAACACCACAAATGTTGAAAAATTTATAATGATCCATTATAGCCCATATCTATTGTATTCTAATGGGATTTTTGTCTCCCAAAATATGAGGAAAGTTTTCCTCAATATTCTCTCTAAAGTATTACTTGAACTTGCTTACTAATTGCACTCCTAGTCTAACTTGCTAGAGTTTTTATTGACCTCTTTGGGTTATTTTGGTCTTCTTCTCAGGTATATCTTCTACTACCTCTTGTTGCACACTAAGTGGAAAGTATTTTGTTTAAGGTATTACTTGACCTTGCTTGCTAATTACATTCATAGTCTAACTTGTTAGAGTTCTTACGAACCTATTTGGGTTATTTTGGTCTTTTTATCTAGGAAAATATTCTACTAACTCTTGTTGCACACTAAGTGCCAAGCCTTTTATCAAAGGTAACACTAGAAATTTCTTTTCCTCATTAAGCATAGATGGCTCATAGCGTTTCTAATTCTTCACATTCCATATTAAGTTAATGCACACATATGGAAGTATAATATGTAAACCTTGCTCCATGCATTTTCCAACACTTCAAAAGGATCATATCTAGAGACTTATATTTTTTCCAACTCCTTATAACCTTTCTTTGTTTATTTGCAACCATACTCTATTTATCACCTTGAAAGTCTTTTCATTTTTGTGTTGATCATTAATGGGCTAGTAATTTCTTATGATTCATTTACTGTCTCTAGTACTTAGAAATGTCTTTTACTAATCTTATCTATGAATGTTTCCGAATTTAGTTATGCTCTTGCGACATATTCATTCTCTCCCCCATGTTACTCATGCATAGTATGTATCCAAGGTGAAGGTGGAGAATATCCACAAAATGTTTCAAAAGGGGACTTGTTCATGGAAATACATAATTCTTGTAACAAAAGCATTGAATTTAGATAATATTCTCATTTGAGGTCTTTGATTTTTTTTTTCTTATAACCCCTCAAAATTTGACTCAATCTCTTGTTCACCAATTTTATTCATTCATTAATTTGGGGATAAAGTTGTAGAAATATTCAACTTTGTGTCCATTTTCTCTCATAATATAGTACAATGTCTCTATCAAGAATGAAAAAAAATGATGACCCAAATCAGAGAAACCACTTCTCACGTCATGGAAGTTACAGAGAATTAGTTATTACATATAAAGCAATTTTTAAGCCAATTTTCAATGTAACCCTAATAATGGTGATACCCTTATGTCTTGTTTGACTCGTAGGCAAAATAACTCCTTGATAGCTTTACATTCAAAATTCCATTCTTTTACAACGACCATGTGGTCCTCATTATCATTCAGGAAAGTAACCAAACATAATCTAATTTCTTCTTCTGGAAAGTTAGTCAAATTTTCAAACTCACTTCCCCATGAAAGTTTGAGTATATTAAATTAAATTCAACTTGATCCTTGGTTAGAAACATGAAATCTCTTATTAGTGGTGTGTCTTCAAATTCTTAACTCCATCTAGATGTTTCAAAAATGATTCACTTCTCTTCTCTTCCAAAGTGTTCAACTAACTATTAGTTGTTGAAGGATGCCTATCCTTGTGAGACAACCAACCTTAATTTGCTTTCCTATACTTTTTGAAAGGAGATGTTGTTTCTTTCTTGTGAATTCATCTATGACTAATATCCTTGTTGCAAACATACTTACTGCATTTTTGTAAAAACATTCACCATTTTCGAAATTATTATGAAGATATTTAATGGGAGAAGAAATTATATTTTCCAATTTTCTTGAATTAATACTAACTTCTCAAGCTTCCAAAATTGTATTGAGCCTTTTATTTATTATTTTAGCAATGTATGTTCAAATGCAAATTAATAACTTAAAAACATTTATGACTTTAGAACTTGACCGGCGTGTTCCTTTGTGAATTTGATTTGGGGTGATAATAGATAACAATTATGCAAATAACAATCTAATACTTAAAGCATCCTCAAACTCACTTATCCTTTTCTAATAGGATGTTTTCTAGTACCTACTTTTTATTATTGAATGAGCCAATGCATTTCCAATGGATTCATGGAATTTGAAATTTCCAAATGGTTTCAATTATTTGACCTTAATTTTTGAGTTCCATTTCTCTATTACTTTCTTATTCTTTACAATAACTCTTTCAATAAATATTTTTTGGCCTATTCATTGTATGTGGCATAATGCGATGTCACATATTCCTCTTCAAAAATAGTTGTCCCATCGCGGGCCAAATTCTTTGGAAAGTGTTAGGTTTCTTCCATTTGTAATAATGCTTAAGTGAACACTCCATTGACATTATTGATTTCCATTTCTACTATGTTATCCTCCAACTTCTTAGAGTCTCAAGCACTTTTTATGCTTGTGTTTATATTTCTTTTTGGGGGTGCAAACGTATGTGTTTTCTCCAATTAGGAATGAAGAGGGTCCCTATGATCTCCATATCCTGCACATCCTTCATTAATCTCTCTTCTTTCTACAATATGTTCATCTCTTTTATGGGTAGATGTCCAGACCCAACATCAATACTATTTACATAACTTTCCCCTCTATCTATGTTTATATTGATCATCACCCTTTTGCATATTTATCCTCCTTATGTGTGTGCATTCAAGCTTATTTTCATACTTGTACCATCATTGTAAAGCTACTTCTTTTTCTTAGAAGTAGCTTTATTATTGGTAAGCGTATTATCATCAGCTCCTTTTGTAATTTTCTTGTGCCCTTATGAAAGAACTATTATGACTAATTAAAACTAGATGGGTCATGAAAGCTTCTTCTATATTAGAACCCATGTATGCTTTATTCTCTTTCAAATGAAAATGATTCAAAAAATAAACCATCTCAGGCATGTTTTTAATTGAAATGTTAGCAATTTTAAATGATAAAGATATGGATTGGTTCTTTCTTTTCTTGTTGAATAAATAAGACCAAAATTTATATTATGTATAGACTAGAGCAATGAAAAATCTATCTTAAATAAAATAGGAAATATGAAAAGGTTTTCCTTCAAAACCAAAAAGTATGATATGCGTAACTCTTGCTCATATACATGAATTTCCTTTCTAGCCAAAAAATATAATGGTGCATCTTCGAATATTTTGGGATCCATTCAATGAGAATATGTCTGAACTAATTTACAAGTAAGTCTTGAACTTAGTAAAATTTAATAGATGGTGCCTTGTGTATCCACAATATAGAATACCAAACTTGAACTGGGTCATCATCAACATTAACATTTCCCCTTGTGGGAAGACTTTCATACATGTTGCAATATACCAAGGAAAATAATGGATATGAGATCATGAATAATCTCTTAGTTTGCATGAAATTGGAAAGCTGATAAGAAATTTCATTGGATATATGACGCAAGGGCATCTGAAAACCTTAGCGGAAAAAAAATTAGAGAAAGAAGATGCGTGGACAATCCCATGGACGACCAAGCCACCCTTGAACAAAATTCAGTTAATGAACTAATTTCAGTTAAAATTCAGTTAAAACTGAATGTACGCATAAAGAATTTGTTCGGGCATCAAGAAAAAGGAGAGAACAAGTGCGCGTGGAGGAGAGCTGAGCAGTGGTAGAGGACGAGGATGGGGCAGGGGCTGAGGCTTCCCCGACTCATCCCCATCAACTATGGAGGCAAATTTATGAATGCTGCATCGAATCTGGATCCAGGGCTTGTCTTTTTGGCAGAATTCGAAGACTACATGAGATTTTTGTGTTCATTACCGAACGTGAATCCAAAAGCAGTTAAAGAAGCAACAGGGCAGAATTTCACAGCTTCATTGCAGTGGCCTTCTAACCCAAACCTTCCTTCCATTACTGTGTCAAGGTTCATCGGATCCCGCACAGTGAAGAGGACTGTGACAAATGTGAAATCTGTTCTAACATACTGGAACGTTGGATGGTGATAGGAATTATGACCAAGGAGGGTCGAAACCCTAGGATTATGTGCACAAGAGGAGTTCTGGGAAGTTTTCCCGGGAGAAAAGAATCAAGGAGTCTCAGGAGTATTCGACTATGGAGAAAGTCGCGAGGGAAAAAGGCAGATTCAGGAAAACATTCAAACGGAAGTACAATGGTGATTATTTGGATCCATTGACTGGGTTCCATGAAGGTATCAAGGATAGAAAGCATTCTTATCAAAGTCACGGTAGTCATGAGAGACTGGAACATGATCGCCATAGGGACCAGGATCAGGGTCGAGATAGGAGCCTTGATGTGCTGGGTAGTATGAAAAGTAGCAAAGCTATTGCAGGATTGGGTGCAGGTAAACTTTATTATGTTGAAAATAAAGCTCGTGTGTGGATGAAGAATGATGAGAAGTTTCTGAAATGCTTCGAGGGCTCGTAACCCACAGGCCTCCAGACGATTTTTATTGGGGAAATTGGATTTTGGTTCACCCCAGAATCTCGTCCCCATCAAGTGCTATCAGAGTGGGAAAATATTTCCTGCAGAAATGAGTTTTTGCATGTGAAGAAAGAAGAGGTACAATTTGCTAAATATTTGTAAGGTTGTATTTTTTTTAATTTATTTTGAAGGTGAGAAGATTGCAGTAAACTTGGAGTACTCAATTTGTTTGAGAGGAAAGAACCACAGAGATGTTGAAAGACTAAGATCAGGAGAGAAGCTTGGTAAGGCATTTGGTAGAAGGGAGGAATTGCTATTGCAGAGGTTTGTTTGCAGCTCATAGAAGAGCATGGAGAAGTTCCATTAAAGAAGTGAAACAATGGGTAGAATTGCTAAGGAAACACATATGACCGAGAGGTCATAATTTTTTGTACCTCGGGAGTCTGATGTAGGGGCATCTGAACAAATTAGTGGAAAAAAATTAGAGAAAGAAGACACGTGGACAATCCCACGGACGACCAGGCCAACCTTGAACATAATTCGGTTAATGAACTAATTTCAGTTAAAATTTAGTTAAAAATGAATGTATGTAGAAAGAATTTATTCAGGCATCGAGAAAAGGGAGAAAACAGGTGCGTGTGGAGGAGAGTCGAGTGGCGGCAGAGGACGAGGACGGGGCAGGGGCTAAGGCTTCCCCGACTCATCCCCATCAACTATGGAGGCAGATTTATCAATGTTGCAGCGGCTCTGGATCAGGGGCTTGTCTTTCTGGTGGAATTTGAAGACTACATGAGCTTTCTGTGTTCATTACCAAACATAAATCCAAAAGTAGTTAAAGAAGCAATAGGGAAGAACTGCACAACTTCGTTATAGTGGTATTTTGACCTAAAACTTCCTTCCGTTACTGTGTGAAGGCTTATCGGATCCCACATAGTGAAGAGGACTGTGACAAATGTGAAATCTATTCTGACAACACTGGAACGTTGAATGGTGATAGGAATTATGACCAAGAAGTGTCAAAACCCTAGGATTATGTGCACAAGAGGAGTTCTAGGAAGTTTTCCCAGGAGAAAAGCATCAAGGAGTCTTAGGAGTATTCGATCGCAGAGAAAGCTGTGAGGGAAAAAGGCAGATTCAGTAAAACATTCAAACAAAAGTGCAATGGTTATTATTTGGATCCATCAACTGGGTTCCATGAAGGTATCAAGGAGAGAAAACATTCTTATCAAAGTCATGGTAGTCATGAGAGACTAGAACATGATCGTCATAGGGACTAGGATCAGGGTCGAGATAGGAGCCTTGATGTGCTGGGCAATATGAAAAGCAGCAAAGATGTTGTAGGATTGGGCGCAGGTAAACTTTCTTACCCTGAAAAGAAAGCTCGTGTGTGGATGAAGAACGATGAGAAGTTTATGAAAGGCTTTGAGGGCCCATAACCCACAGGCCTCCAGATGATTTTTATTGGGGAAATGGGATTTTGGTCCACCCGAGAATCGCGTCCCCATCAATATAGTTTGTGTAGCCAAAAAATTATTTCATTTGGATATACATAACATACATGGGAATATAGACAGTCAAGTATTGACCAAAAATATGTGAGAAGAGCCAGGGGAAATCTTTACAAGGTTTGGATAAAATGAATATATCAATTTGAGATAGATTAACTAGAATTATAGAGGCTTGATCTTGAAAATATTTTGAAAAATAACCCCACCACCTTGATAATTGAGGAAAGAGTCTAACTCAGGAAGTCAAAGGACTTTATTTGGACTTAGTAGTTGTAAAATTCTTTTGAATATGATTTGGGTTAAAATAAAAAGATTTCTTTCACTTGCCTTGACTTGGAAACAAGTTCTCTGAAGTTGAAAACTTTTGGCATGCAACCATCCTTGGATATATTGGATGTATAAACTTTGTTATTGAGCTCCTTCTTTGGATAAACATTAGAATAATTCTTACAAACTATATAACAATGAAATTATTCATTCTGGTGAGCTAAGGAATTAGTGGTATCTTCGTAAAATAACTCTTTCTTCTTTATGCTCACCATCTTCACTTTTTAATAGACTTTGGATTACTAATATAAATCATGCCTTTTTCCAATATGGGGAAAATAGACCATTAATGATTCTTAATGAAGCATCTATTTGGTGTGTACACTTTCTCCATAATGCATGTGAACCATCATTATTGATTTTCATTTCTGTGAGAAGGATTTATGGGAAAGTACGACCATTGAGTCTCTCTTCAAATAATCGTCCTTTCCTTGTGGATGTGAACTATAAATACACCATAAATTACCTTAAGAATAAAAACGATAATTGTTAAAAGGATGCATAGCGGGAAATAGATATTTTATCCGTAAGATATATGATGTATGAATGATTCAAAATATGAAAACCATGTGAGATTTGTAGCATGAGAATGTGTAGATGTATGAGATGTAGAGACTATGAAGGGTGTATAAGTGGAGACTATGGAGAATGCATATATGATGTGGTATGAATAGCACAAAATCAATGAAACTCTTATTTGAATACCACAAAAATTAATTAAAAAAATTGGCTAAGTGTGGGATTGTTGAGAATAATGATGCAGAAGAGGGGTGTGATATGATATGTGGAATGTGGAGGAGAGTAAGGTGGGGAGAAAATAAAATTTCCTTTTGCAGTTGCATGAAATATGAATATTATTTTAGAAAAGTTTAAAGTAAAATAGCTCAAACATAAACAGGTAACAATAGTTGGATACTATTTTTCCAACACCAAAATTACCTGCAAATTTGGAGGTATGAGCCTTACATATAACTTATGTTTAATACTTGAAAAACACAACTTTACAAACACATGGATATACTGAACTTGAAGATCGTAGTTTACGTTGTTGTCACCTTCTTCTTCATGATCTTGGCCTTGAAAGTATTGAAATATGTTTGTGAAGTTCTCTTTTTTGTTACGTTCCTATTTGTATGCCCCATGGGTAAAATAATCCATGTGTATAAGAATGCCTAAAATTCTAATTTTAGATGTTGGTGGTCTTGACATGTATTATGACTTTGTAGTGTCACCTTTCTTAATTTTGTAATGAGGATACATTGTGGAAAGTCCTATCCATTTATAATGTCCTCATTCTTGAAGCTTACTTTGGAATTCCAAGTATTGTAGAGGCTAGTGCTTAGTGTTGATCGTGACCTCCTTTTGAATTAGATGGCATTTCCACTTCCTAACAACTTGCATGTAAGCATATATCTCGTTTTCATATGTGGGATATTTCATGATTACTTCATGAAACAACTATGAATGGCAACAAACCATTTTACTTCCTTCAATCAATACTACTACAAAATATCCATTTTTTTTTCATGAAATTCCATCATGGGGAAACACACCAAGTACTTTTCCTTGTTTCCAAATATTGGGAGATCAGAGATATTTGGATTATGCTCATTTGAGAACCTCCGGTATGAAAACTATGATATATGACGTGGCATTTTGTGGGGTCAACAACGTCTTAAAGTATTCAATTGAAAATGAAGTGCCCAATTTAATTTCATTTTTTAAACAAAAATCCCCTTTTAATAGTTATTAGAAATATTGGATCAGGGAATAATTTTATCAGATCTCTCGAATGATGAGAATTATGATATTAGAATGCTTCGATATGAATCTTACGATACTGTTTTAAAATCCTATTGGTGTTTTAATGAATTAAATAAAAATTAAGCAATACTAAAATTCTAATGAACAACAAATAATACTTGCCTAAACATGTTGCAGATTTGAAAAGGGTTGGCTGCTTGCTTATCTCAAGTCTCCACAATTAAGTCAATGAAGACTTGTAAAAAGAAACAGAACATAAATAAGGAATAAATTATAAAAAAGAGAAAAACTAACAATAGATGAAGATGAACCTGTATACCTGGAAGAATTTTGATTGCAAGTTTACGTCTGAATCTTGAAGTTCTCCCATGTAGTTCTCAAAATTTGCATATGTTCAATATCATCTACTTATTTAATCTAAAATGCTAAATAATGTTTTTTTTCAAATTACACCCACCTCAAATTTACATCAGAGGACAAAAGTGGTGAAAGTGAGTCTTTTTTCAGAAATACTTGTGAATTTAAAATTGTCAAGCCACAACAATTCCTTGGAATTTCTTCATATATGATCAATGTGATCAAGTTTTATGAAAACAAGACAATCAAGTGCTTTCACAAGTGTGTAATCTGATTACATAAGAGCTTCTTAAATGTTATAAACCACCTTTCCAGAAAATGGAAGGGGATGCCAAGAAAAACTTGGATTCATTTCTTGCTTATTAAAAATCCGAAATAATGAAATAAGTGCAAACAGAAAAGAAATATAATCTAAATTATTCTATTCCTATTTCTAACTTAATCAAGGAAACATGACTAGGTATAGTCATACTTCCAATGTAACCATGCAAGAATTTTGTTTCCTGCATGTATGTGCATGTCAAACATTAGTAACAAGAATACAAATATAATTAAACTAAGAAAATTAAATATGAAATCAGAATGTACATTTATTGTTAACATATTTACAATCACCTTCTCTTGAAATGTACTTTCCGAATGAATTTCAATTGGATCATAGAAATCTGGATGAATTTCCATTAATGATTGGAAGAGGTTCAAAAGGGAAGATAACAGACCAGATTTTGGAAATGATCTTTTAGATACAATGGCCTACATGAATAGGTCAATCTTATGTACATATGTTAAATTATTAACATCCTTCCATGTAAATGGCTTCGAGCTTACCACCATATTTTTTAACATGGTTTATGGTGAAAATGGTTTTGAGCTTACTACCATATTTTTTAACATGCCTTGCGGTGGACTGCTATTTCCCTTCTAATGATAATGCTATATTATTTCACAAGCTTGATACTTCCTATAATACTGTCTGCAGTAGAAGCTTCCAAGGTTCTAAGTCAAGAATCTCTACTTAAGGTGATAAATTGATCCTCTTCTTGAGTTCAGGTCAAAGTTCTATAGTTGCTCAACACTTACACATAATTTCTCCTTTTGCTACCTTTAATAATAGGTCTAGTCCCTTGAGATATATGTAGCATTATATTGCAAGTTTGTCCCTTTAGGGATTTCAATAGTCCCAAAAGGATGCGAAATTGGTCTTCCTTCAAAGTGAGAGGTTTCTATTTGGAAAGACTTGTACAAATCTCAGATTTGTTTGAAGATAATTGCGGTATTTTAAGGTTATTGAGATTTGGATCAGACCTTCCAAATGAGCCTAAAATGCCTCTATACAGTTTAGTCTTGGTCCTTCTTAAACTTAGTTTCCTTGTTGCATATTAGGACTATCTCTAGTCCATAAAATATGAGTTTAACTAGTAACTTGATTACCTTCATAGAATTGCACAAAAGATTATGATTTTCAGATCTTTGAAATGTGTTACAAGACCTTTGAATTTGAGCACAAGTCTTTGATCTTTCTCCTAGTATTTTTAGCCTCGCGATAATTCAAACTCTCCAGGTTTGTATTTCTTATAATTTGTATGTAGCTCCTTGTTGAATTTGAAGATGACAGTTCTCTTTTGTGTCCATTGCAGTCATCAAGCCATTTAGTCTACTCAATGACATACCTGTCTCATTTGTTCAGTTTTATTTATGAGCTAAGTAGCTTGTGGTTGTAACTCTACGATCTTGGTCTCAGAAAAACATGCCTTTCTTCTAAAATCTTACATATGTATTTCTAGAGAAAATAATAAAGAAAGGTCATTATTGTGAAATGATTGTTGGTCTAGTATTCTCTAACTTAGTTCCTTTGACATCCTTTATCATCCTTTGCTTTGGCATCTTCTAACTACTCGTAGGTCTGAAATGGTAATGCATTTCACATGTAAGAGGTATAGAATTGTATATTTTATGGAATGTAAAAGGTCTAGCCTCCGAAATCACTTTATCTCAGGTCTAGCATCTGTGCACAATAGACACTAGATACACAACTTTGGCATCCTATGAATTGGAAAGGGATCATACTTGTAACTACTCTGAATTATGCAAAGCAAACTATGTAACATGCCATTGTCGTAACGCTAACATTACCATTACCATAACTCTAACTCTATGGTCCACTATAATTCTACCACTATCATAATGTTATCGCTCAAGTCTCCCTATCATAACATTATGATGGATAGTGCCATGATGGGTGCCAAGCTATGTAATTGATCTTTCCGAGATGAAATACACTCAATCTCCCTTTAAACATCAATTGCTCATTTTATTTTGCATCTTCTGATTTCATGTGGAGGAAACATCTCTTATTTGGTTGTTCTTCATGTGAATCTTCCTACTTAGAGGCTTTCTCTCATGTCCGACCTGTAACATGTTACCAGATCCAATTTAAAATTTCTCTGGAGGCACCATGATCTCTCTCTCATTTTTTTTGTCTTACTTGGCTTGCTGGGTGTAACATGTTGTTGGCATTTAATGAATATTGTTATTGAGTAATTGTAATCTCTGTAAATTACAATGGATTTTTCATATACATCATAGATAGTAGAGTGTATCTATGATGTTCTGTAGTCAACCAAAGGGAAATGTCATAAGTAAGTGCTTGAAGCTTCATTCAATAGTGATTCTAATTTCTATAGTCACTCTCTGTAGCATTTTTGGTAGACTATAAAGCTTTGAGCTTTGACATTTATGCTATTATTACTTTTTTGATGCTTGTAGTAGTCTCATCGTGCCAACAAACCAAAATTTGTAGGAAAGTTTGACCCTTCATTACACTACGTCTTAGCTAAATTAAACATAAAAATTAACAATAAATAAATATAAATAATTATTATATTATTATTTAATCATTATTAAAATTAATTATTATTAAAATTTAATTAATTTGATTAATATTTAATTTATATATTAATTAAATTTAATTATATTATTATTATTATTATTATTATTACCTTGAAAGAGTAGTATATTTTATATATATAATCGCGCCCATTTGCGTCCAAAATCAGGATTTTACATCAAAATTTTGAGCCTGCTAAGGGCTTCTGAAAATTCGTTTGTTCCCCATCCCTTCCCAGAGAATTTTTCCCCAAAAATCCAAAAAAAATTCCCATAACTGGTAGCCTATGGCTATCCATTCTATAATACTGATGTAATAAATATTTACAAGTGTTTCCATTAAAAAGCATCTTTAAACTAAGAGAGAAAAAAAAATTACTCCTCCATAGATGCTGGATTGTTAAGAGCAAGTCCAGTATATTCTTCATCAATACTCAGGCTATTCTCTATCATTTTGAGCTTCAATTGCTCAATTTTCTGTCTTAGCACATCCACCTCATCCTCCAGTTATCGGATGTGCTCCTTCTTCTCAATCTACTGCTCTTGCATTTCCAGCGCCTCCTTTTGTTGTTGATGGATGCACCTCCGCATAATTTCCAGACCCTGCCTGAATTCCACATGATATTGAATACATCCATTACATATATGCTTGTTTCTACCACCCTCCTGAGCCCTACCCTCCCTCAAGCCCCCCCGTCTGTGGCTGACGATGACCTTGGAATAAGACAATGAGCCCTTCTCCACTGAGTTTCTCTACACATTCATTTTCACCACTATAGAGCTACCATAGTGACCAATCTCTAAGGTGTCGTGAACCCCCCACTTAGGATTGTTCTAGGCAATCAACCCAATATCACTGTTTTGCTACACAATGAAAATTTCTCCCTTACCACCACTCAGCTTCCTCCCATGACTTCACACACCACCGGTTACCACCCTTGTGGGTAACACCCTAACCATAATCCTACATCAATTACTTAGTGACCTCAACCCCTGCTGTTAGGCCTTCGTAAAGACCACCCGAGTAGAAAATGACCAAAAAAAATGACAGAATATCAAACCATTACCCAATTTATAAACTATGCAGGTTCGAAGTCTGATCCAAGAATGAAAATTGGTACTCATGATGCTGAGATACCAATGCTCCTACATTATTTCCCATCTTCTCGCTTCATTCTTCATCCTTAACCACGCCTTCCTCCCATGTGAAATCTGAGAAATTTGGATTAGAGGGATTAAATGCTTCTCACCCTCTCCCATTTTCTTATTTTCTCCTGTACTGGAACACTGACCATTGGCATTGTTTCTATGCTGTGAGAACTAGGCTCTCACATTGTGATAACTCCTAGTACAAAGTGTAGTAAAAATGTGATGGGAAAAACCACGTTGCGGCAACAATTCGAGCCGACCTATCCCACGAGGTGCAAGGATAGGCTAGGCCAAGTTAAGACCAATGAGACAGGGAGCAGGGAGTAGGGGATGGTTTAGTTCTAAAGGAGGAATCCCGGATTGAAATGAAGAAGGGTGATGAGGGTTAGGGAGGAGAAATGACATGGAATAAGAAGGGAGGGGAACAAAGAGGTAGGAGGGGAACAAAGAGGATGAAGGGAGAGAGGGGAGAGCAAGGGGTATATAGGTGCTAAGCCCAAATTAACATTGTTTCTTTTATTTCCTAACCTCTTGATCTAGCCAAGAGTGCCTTCCTGAGTCCAATGTTTGAAAACCTTTACCATGTTTAGGGAATCTATATTGTTTCCTCTATTTCATTCACTATACTTCTTTCTGCATTCAACCAACAGGCCAAATTTGCTTTCTTATCTACTTCCTAGTTATTCCCTCTTAGGATGTGAAAGAATGACACCAAATCAAAGAGAGGAATCATACCTTGTGATTTGGTTTAGATTCATGTTTTTTTTCTGATGAGTTGTATTTTATATGTTTTATTATCAACATTGAGTCTCCTAAGACTTGGATCTTCTCGATGCCATTTTTTTGAGCCATAGAAAGTATGAGGAATAAACCCTAAGCCTCAACTTAATTATTTGTCTTCCTTCCCAGGCCCCAAGCATATATGTCTTCAATGTTTCCTTCAGAATTAATGAGAATCCCTCTACCTCATGCCACCCCAATTATTATTAAAATTATTAAAATTATAATAATAAAAAAAAAAACTAAAAAAAATCAAATACAAATGATTGAAAACCATTCATTATTGAAACCATTCATTCCCTTCTTATACGCAGCGCCTCCATCTAGCGAGCCCTAGATCCTACACCATGCCTCTGGTTCTCGAACCCTAGCTCCTATGTTGTGACATATTAGTCAAATCAGTGAGAATCATCCCCTCCTATGCATTGCCTCTGGCTCTTGAACCATAGCTCCTATGCCACGCCTCTAACTCTCGAACCTTAGCTCCTGTGCCACGCCAGATTAGTCAGATCAGTGGGAAGACATAGAGATTTTATGGGAAAACCTGCTATACTTTCCATGGAAAAATAAATAGACGCCAAAGGCAACGAGATCAATTCCAAGCCCTGGAGTCATGTTACATATGTTGTTAGTGAGCATTGCATGCTTCCTCCACTCATCACTCCTCTTGAAAAAATATCCCATGTTATTTAACTTCCCACTCATTTTCTGGTTCTCACCTCATCTCAAGTTCGATTTAGAGAGGCTTCACTGGCATTTTTAGAAAAAATTCAGATCTGAATTCTTAAGGAGGCCGCATAACTTTTTGGGCCTTTTTCTCTTGACCGCAAGTCTAGATGGGTCTGCCTTCTTTGATGGTGTGAAAATATTTCCCTGGTTGGACATTTTGCAACTGAATCATTAAATTTTGAGGGTGTTCAAGCATTAATTAGAATGTTGTAACTTAAATTTTATCGCCATCGCTCTACTGCAGGTCATCACTATAAATTGCTTCTAGCTTGGATATTATTTCAAAATCCATTGAGGTAATCTAATTTGGGTTAACATTTTACATCAAGCTTGAAGTTTAATTTGAGGGTTTTCTTTATATTCAGTTTTTCTACTGTCTTTTGTAGGAGGCCACACAACCCCACTCGTAAATCCATTCGAGGATAAGCTAACACCACTTGCATTGTGAACGAGTGATTAACCGACCCAAAATGGTAAGTTCACGTAATTTTCTTCCATTTTTTTTTAAAATTTGAATTTCAGTTATTATTTGGATGCTTCTAAACATCAATTTCTTTCACTTCATTAAGATATCAATATGGTGATAAAAGATGACATTTACTAAAAGTATATATTTCACTTAAAATACTCTATCTTCCTTCCACATATAGCATAACCACTGAGGAATTTAAAGAATTCTCTAGGCCCATATAAATTCATGACATTTTTTTTTGGTCCTTTAAGTGCTCACGCAAGTTAAACTCTTCAAAAATTTTTCCAAGGCGATTATCTTCATAAGGTGATTGCTGAAAAAACTAGGAGTTAGCTCTTGAAAAATAAACAAACAAAATTATAACCCCAAAGGGCTTGTAACCTCCCAAAATCAAGCTTGTTGGATTACTGCAAAAAGAGTTAGATTAATCTCAAATTGAGCTCTAGAAACCCTCACATAATCCAAGAGAACTTTGAAAAATGAATTTATGGAAAAATTATTGTCTGAAACCCTCTTCGAATTAGTGACAGGAGGGTTTTCTATGCCCTCAGCTCCCTCATGCAAAACCCCATGAAAAGCTCAAATAAAATTTGCAAAAATTTTCAAATGAATTTGGTGTATAAAACTCCTTGGCCTGTAAGTAAATCGAGTTAGCTCCTCCATAAATAAATAAAAAAAGAAGATTTTGAAACTATTAATAAACTTTAAAACCCTCTCAACCTCCTCAAAAAATATTTCGATTCAAGATCAGGTCAAAAATCCAAATGAAATATTAGATGGGTCTCAATAGAATCTCATTCTAGAACAGAGGTTGATACTTCAAACCCTAGCCATTTGTGTTAAGGAGGAAATGGCTAAAAGATAATTCTATTTTCTTAAATTATGGCTTAGATCCATCTAAAACAAATAGATCAGATGATAGAATTGGAAATCCCAGTCTTTCCTCTTTATATCTATAAAGAGAAACAAAAGATATGACAACCCATGTTGTTCCACAATTTTTTAAAGGTGACAATGTTTTAATGTTGAGATAAAGGAGGCCTCTACATGATAGTATTATGCAAAATGTTGATATCCTCATTAATTCTAGGAAACAAAGTTAGTTAGATTAATGAGGGAAAATAACATTTTTAATCATCTATATTTGTGAACCTTTTCTAACTTCTATGACATGATCAAGGCAATGATGTTGCACTCCTATATTCTTCCTATGAATGACTTGATTCCACCAATCATACCTACTTGAGATTAGCTACCAAAACAATTTATATTCAATTTCTAGCTAAGGGATTCTACCATGACGATATACATGAAAGGTGATAAGGGCCAACCCTAACAAAGTCCTAACACAAAATAATGCATATAGAATCCATTGCATAAAGCAGAAACCAACAAATTTTTGATACATTTGGAGTTTCAAGCAGTGAATCCTAGATTAAACCCAAATTTATAAAGGAATCCAAACATGAAGCTATGCTTGACACAATTAAAGACATTTTCCATATCCGATTTAAGGATCATTCACTTTTCCTCATTATTCCTACTAAAGGGGATAAATTCATTTATAAGGACGATATTTTCCACAATTTGTCTCTTCCTCACAAAACCACCTCTGTTTTCTAAGTTAATCTTAGGGAGTATACTTTTTGATATATTACCAATGATTTTAGATGTAATATTGTAAGAAAAATTGCACTATGATATCATGTTGAATGTACAAATGATGATGGAATTACCTCTTTTGGGACTATACTTAAGAAAGATTAATTTGTCCCTCCTCTCGGGTGCAACAAATGATAAAAATATTGAAGAATTCATACCATCCACACCAATTCAAACTTAATAATATTCCAAAAATAGTTGCAAAAATGAATGTTGAATTCATCTATACTTGATACCTTATCAAGTTAAAAATGATTGATTGCATCAAAGATTTCCTCTTCTGATATAACCTACGTTAGACAAGCACTGTCTTTGTTTCTTATAATACATGGATTATTTTCTTGCATAATATTTGTACTCAATCTATCTTGGCTCCTAGTTTCGATATATAGGGTGGGATAGGGGTTATAGCTAATTCTTTGATTTTTTCATTTGGACTTAGTGTCTCTCCTTCATCAGTGGTGGTTTCCTTGACATTGTTACACTAGTGTTGTACTTCAGCTTGTTTGTGAAAAAAAATAGTGTTTATATACCTAAATTAGAGCCACAATCTCTTGGACTTTTACTTCCATTTTTAATTTTCTTCTCTCATTTTAGATTTGTAGCACTATAAGGTTTCTTTTTCTTAAATCATTAAAGAAAGGGTGACTTATTCCTACTCCATGAGCCTTTGAATTCCCCATAGTTTATATTTGATGTATTTGATATTTTTACTCACTAATTGATATCAATCCTTCATATGAACCTTTAGAGTGAGCTTCATATTTTAAATATTTTGTTCCTATATGTGCAACAATTAACCAACCACCCACTTGCTCCAAACTCAAGAAACAAGGTAAAGAACGAGGGGTATTAGAGCCAAAAAATTTTGAAATGAAAAAAAGAAGAGGATCATCTTGTTTAATCATACTTTCACTTCATTCAAAATCCGGTCTAAGGAACCCTTAATTGCTCTTTGGATCCAATTGAAAACCACTTCACCATCGAACCTTGAGATCTGAAGTAACTTGGCTACCTTGCCCTGAAGACACTATTTTTAGAACTTGATCTAGTCCTGTTTTGCTTGACATTTGACCCCATAGCCCAACGGTAAAAGATACCCCTCTGTCCATCTAAGTAAGTGATCCCACCACAAAATCCAAATCAAAATCCAGGTACAATCATAACTAGCCTAAAATAAATTAACTAAACAAAGTTAAATCATAAAGAGAGACCCCTCTCTGAGCATTAGGAAGGCTAGATCCTAATCTCCAAATTAGGTTTGTGGTTAACTCTATCATTTCTTTCTCTAACAACTCAAAAGAAATTTTGGAGTGATAGAAACTACTATTCTCAAACAATTCTATCAACGCTTTCCACTTTGCAAACAAAGTTTCTTTTCCATGGAGATTCAAGACAATATGATCCCATACTCCAATATTATTCATCTTTCTTCCACTAAGCAAGGTTTTGGGAATCAAATTCTTGTGGTTTTGCAACGTCTGTCTTGATGTATTCTATCAACCCATTTTCATCCAATACTTCCTCCATGTAGTTCTTCCATGCAACAAAATTAGAGGTTCCTTCCAAGGCATACTCTAGCCATAATCCATTGAAGGCCATATTCTCAGCTCTGAAGAAATCCTACTACACTGATCTTCAAATTTGAATGCTTGAGAAATAACTTCAAATTTCCTTCTCTAATGTGAATCCACCTCTGATACCATGTAGAAATTAGGCTGTAGATTTGTAGCTTCTCATGAAGTTTTAATTAAAATCACAAGACACAAACCTACACTACTACTCTATGGACATTAATTCACAATTTAGAACAAAAATATCAAATATGCAAGAAGAAATAATACACATGCAACAAGTATTTTTTACCTTGGGAAAGCAATCTGCTAAAAACTCCAATGCTCGCTTACATTAATCAAATGAATAAAGATGTATTGCAATTTCTTTTATCAATTGAGCTCACCCAGCAAATGCACAATCTATCTCCTTGCTCACTGAAGGTCTCTAACCTAGACTTAGTTAAATTTTGCCTTGTCTTGATCTCCTATTTCCTTGCACTCTTCCTTGAGGAATTAGTTGCTATTATTTAGGAAATTTCTCTAATTTAATTGCACAATTCCTTTGGTTGATCATCTGATTGCATGCAATACCTGCACACTCAAGACTAGTCTACAACTGATGTTAGACTACCTTGGAATCTCCACCTCAATTGGGTAACTCAAATTATCTGCATGAACAAGCTATTTTGGGCTGATTTAGTAATTAATTGGATGATCAGTGAGTTTGATTGAAGTCCCACTACTTAACTAACCTTCCACTAGTTCCTCCAAAAGTTGGAACTAGTTTAACTGAAAACAACCTGAGATAACTGACCTTGATTGCTACAAATTAGCAATCAAACATGCATAACTAAACTCTTGTTGGATTGATGGGGCCTGATCCAGGTTCATTGTTATCTGCACCAACCAACAAAACCCTAACTATTGACCCTTTCGGAAACAACCCGCATAGCGCAGGCTACAGTCTCACCCGAAGCAGTATTGGGGGATGCTAGAACTAGGTTTCTATATCTAGAGACATGTGTGATGGTTTCCTGAAGCTCTTATATCTTAGATCTATCTTCACGTAGCTTTATCCCTTTCGAACAAATAACCACTGTAAATCTATATAAATGAATTCTAGATCTTTGCGAAGGTATTTAACTACTCTTATCATTCAAAAAGATTACAGATCTACCACTTTCACACAACAAATAAGAAGTAGTTCATATAAAATACACCTTAGAGTGAAGATACATGAATTTAACAGAAGTAAATAATAAGACATAGATGCATAAATTCCAGCCCAAAACATTCTTTCTTAAGTATAAGCGTTTGATTACAGACTTCTCCTCCCTATGCACTTAGCTGTAGGGGCCCGCACACAGCCTGCGGACTTACCAAGGTCTCTGTGAATTCAGCCGTAGGAGCTTTCCCCTTTCGCTTAAGTATAGGAAACAAACCTTTCCTGCCTTAGCACCTTGCCCTTCCAATGATTCGTTTCTAAAAATTAACCTCTAAGACTCACTATGAATCAACTTTATATAGCATTTTCTTTACAATACCATGGTCCGCGGATCATGGGCGGGTCTCAAAACAACTCTATCACCTACCCAACTAAGGGACTAAAGCCCCTTTGACTTCTACTAGCTTTGTGCTCTGTTTCCACATTTTGCGGAGACTTTACATTCGCTACAAAAAGATATTATAAAATTTTCCCAAAACTTAACAAAATTGGCCCTAGGGACCCCATCGCAACAGGCCCCCAACACAAATTGGGTGACTCGCCCTCGAGTTGCTCTGTTGGCACATTGATCTTGTTGCGGAGGTCGCTGAACTCCACCTTCAACAGTTGTATGGCAGTAGTACCTTGTACTACGGCCTGCTGCACTTCCTCTACTAGCTTTTCTGTTGTCGGACCTTCCTTCATGAGGCGCATCATCCCTTGTGTCTTTTGGAGTGTCTTCAACTTCTCTTGGACTGTCAGAGTAAGATGGTTGGCTTCCTCTATCCATGAATGTATTCTAGATTTTAAGAGGGCATCGTTTATCTGCAACTCTTTAATTTGTGTTTGCAATTGTTTTCCTTCTTGCAATTGAGCGAAGCGCTGGTCTAGCACCAAAGTGTGCGCTGTCGCCCTAAGTTCATCAATTTTTTTTTGCATCTCTTGGATATCTGTGCCAAGTTTCTACATGTTTGGGTCCTCCTACAGAGTCATCCATAGTTCCATTACATGCTCGAAGATCAGTGTGTATCTTGTGACTGCTGCATCGAAAGTGGCCATGCTCTCCTTGATGATTGCTCTGCGCTACTCTCAGACTTCTGGTGGAGTGGTTGGCTGTAATTTAAAATCCAACTTTGAGATCTTCATGTTGAACTCAAATGTTACTTGACTGATCTCATCCTTTGATTCTCTGACTGCAGCAGCCAACTTCTGAATCTTCGTTGTTGCTGCTACATCTTCTAGAATGTGAAGTTATGGCAGCGTCTTACATGCTTGTGTAATTGCTTCCTCCAAGCTCTGGCTTCGTGCGGCCAGTTCTTCCTTTTCCTTCAGCGCCTAGGCCTTCTCGCCAAAGATTTTTCCTCTTGACCTCACTAATATTTGATAGCGTGCACTACTCCCTGATCTTGAGCTCATGTGATACCCCCTGATGAAGCATGTGGAGGGATTGAATAGGTAGCATGACTAAGTTGACACCCACATCCTTGATTTTTCCAAGTTGGTTGTTTGCTTCATTTGTCTCTGCCCGCAGTGATCCCTTTGGTAGTGGAATGACTCTAAGGTCGAGAGTCCTATCTATTTCCAGCACAGTTGTACTTTCTTGTTGCAGGCTCATTTGAATCTCGCTCGCCTATCCCATGCTCACCTAAAGTTGACTTGTTTGAATTTTCAAATTGCGCAGATCCTTTTGCATGCTCCACAATGTCTGTAGTTACCGTTGTTCGAACTGTTGCCACAGTTCGGTCATTGTATCACAGACCTTATCTCCAATCTCATTGAAGTCCCCCTCAGTGAGGACCTTTGGATCTACGTGTGCATGTTTATAATATTTTTGTTTCTTTCTGGTCCCAAAAGTCGTCTCCATGGTCCACTTCTACAATTTAAATGGAGTGTTCTACTCCTCACCACCACCTCCTTCCTCGTAGAAGTAGACTCCTCAACTTCCACTGTGGTCTTGTTCGCGATGTGCTCCTTGTCAGCAGTTGCCTTAGCAGCAACTACCTTAGCAACAACTTCCTTCTTTTCTTATGTAGCTTTGTCTTGGGTTGCAGCCTGCTCAACCTTTATCTTTTTCTGTGCTGTCGACGTTTGTGTGGAGGAACTCTCTTCGCCCTTTCTTATTCCCACACCAAGATCTATGGGGTGTAGTCACTCCCCTAGCCATTTTCTCATGAATTCCTATACATCTGTGCCAGTGACTAGGTACAACAACTTGTACCATACTTTCTTAGGATCTCACCTTACGCAGATAGAGATGTTGTGAAAATCCACTTTGAACTCCACGTAAGCCTCCAACTACTCAAACAGGGTAGGTGAAAGCCTCGACCTCTGGCTAATCACTGTGCGAAGGTCCATCTTGACCAACACCCAAAATGTCTTCATCTCCATGACCCTCTCCGGATCCTTTTTTTCCCACAACGAAGTGAATTTTGCAACTTATGGTAAATCGACATCCTGTGGAGGGAACTGACTGTCTTCTTGCAGTCTCCACTCAGCTAGGGAAATTAACAAGAGTAGTCATACATAGTGGAATTCCTTTCTGTTGTCCTGTGCTTCATGACAATTCAACAGAAACACTTTGTAGAGATACTGTGCCCAGTTGTACTGCACCCCCTTTGCGCATTGTGCAACCAATGAAATGACTAGCATCAACACCTCATCCGCACGACAGTTTCTCATGACCTTACAAGCCAAAATCTGGGCGGAAAATTGCATTGCCTTGTCTATGATGGAAAAGATAGAGTACCCGCATGACTTATTCACTAAGCCAAACTCACTCTTCATTTTGTTTGCAAGTTGCTTTTCTTTACTCTTGCCTCCAAACTCCTCGTTGGATCCACTTCTTGGTAGGGAAACCTTGTGATGTGGTGGATCAACATATTTGTGAAGGGGATGGGCTCTCCCAACCAAATACACCCATCATGAACTAGTTTAAGCAATTATCATATGCATACCGTGTTGATAGTGGTTCTACTAAAATGCATATACATAGAAAATTTAGAAACCTAGCCTTTTCAACCCCCCCTGACCCACTTCATGGGTTCCAGTCGCGTGACTTTAGTCTCCTCATTGTATATCCTTGCCAAATATTTGTTTGTTTCCAAATGCAGGAATTTCTCATGATCATCTAGATCCTAATCCTCCATTTTAATTGTAGGAATGCACCCTAAGAGGGTGCCTTCAAATGGAACCTTTTCCGGCAACAACGGTGTAGAGACCATAAATTGTGGAATCTGAATCTTTTGGTACCTTTGCTTTGCCTTTCCGTAGAGGGATATAGTTGGGGATCCTAGTGATAGGCTTTTCCTCCTGAGCATCCAATTCTTCAACTCCTTCGTGAAGCTCCACTTGGTCAAGATACAGGGGTTTGTATGTCTATTTCGACTTTTCCACCTTTCCTTTCTTCTGAACCTCCATAGGGTTCTTCCTCGGTGACTGCCTCACCGAAACAGCCTGCGGTTTCTTCTATTTATTCTTAGCAGTGAATGGTTTAGGCCTAGGAAACCTCGGCAACATAGGCATAGATGGTGTAGCTTCCCTTGCTGACACAATTTCAGGGGTTGCGGCTTCAGCGGGATCAATTATTTTCTCAAGGAACATCTTATGGCTCCACTAAGGCAAGTTTGTGAACTCCAATTGTGAAAGAATTTCTTCCAAATCATTCTTAGTAATATGTAGATCTTTCTAACAATAAATTTGTTGAAAACAAAGTGTTGTACTGCAAGTCAACATGCCAGATTTATAGGTGATTTCAATTTCAAATCTAACTGTTCCCTCCAATTTCTAATCATAAATGCACCTTAGTGGCAGAGTGTCGAAGATTTGCACCATAAATGTAGCCTACCCACTCCTCCTAATGGTATTTTCACCATCCAATGAGCTACAATGCACCCACCAGCTATTTTTTGACCTTGTTGTGCAACACCATCCTCCATGGTACAACCCTTCTGGCACAACTCCTTCTGGTGCACTTCTTGCTTCCCTTGCACAACCCCCTTACTTTGTTTTCTCAGTCTTCGGGCAATGTAGTTTATAGTGCAGCTGCCTGGAGTACTAAGATTGTCCTACCATAATGTAGTCATTGTGCAGGGGTAGGATCCCCTTGATATAACTTCAGTCGACTTCCATTGACTCTTCCCAGAAATAATTCCCCATTCAGCTTTGCGAGCTGAACTGTGTTACCATTTGTAATTTCCTTGACTACTGATCTGAATCGGATCCACAAAACACTGTCAAGAACCTTGACTATATCAAATTGAACAAATCCTTGAAATTTCCAAAACAACGATCAAAAAATGCCTTGAACTAGTGGCAATGGCCACCAACGTGGAACGACGAGGACCTTGGTCAAAGCACGCTGACCGAGGCCCATGGAGACTGCACAAGAGGTCAAAGCAGCCCCTGGGAGCCCCGAATCGGGAAAAGGAGGCGATTTTGATGCGCGATTAGCACTGGGAAAACAACGCTAAAATGGAAAAGCCTTAAGTACTCGGTCGCGTTGGGGGGCCAGAGAACCGCGGGCGAAGAAACAAAAAGCACTAAAGGACAAAGGCAGGACCCACGCTCTGGAAAATCAGCGGTATCGATCAGGGTGCCCTTGAATGGTAAGAGGTTTTGGAGGAGAGTGGAGCGATCCTACTCAACGATCGATGCGTGGCAGTGGAGGTGAGAGAAAAACCGCCGTGATCACGTGCTATCGATCGAGCAAGTCAACCGTGCTCGACTTGTGTATGATGTTGGATCTGGAGGAGCCCAGATCGGACGGCTGAGAGTGCGCTCGATAGAAAGAAGCGGAATCGATGGGGAATTAAGTCGTGATTTAAAGGGATTTGGAATCCGTTTGACCGCCACGGTGGAGAAAGAATGCATACATGACGTAACGGAAGAAACGAATTGACAAAGCATGCTGGCACCAGTTAGATGGAGACACGTGGCACTTCCAGAGTGTTCATGCTGATGCCGAACAAGGAACTCCAAGCGTAGCTACAGAAGGAGAATCAATGCAGGTGGGAGAGGAACCGAATAGGCATAGGGATCGAATGGTTAAAGCCATGAACAGAGACAGTTAAAAGAAGAAGAGGATTTTGAGAGGAGTCCAAGCGACCAAGAGAGACAGTGAACAGTGAACCCTGAGAGGAGGATTGAACACAGAGAACAGTAAATCCAAGCAAAGGAGACAGAGGGCCGAGCTGACCACAGGCAGCATCGAGCACAAGAGAGCTTGAAGATTCAAGCCTTGCCATAGAGGAATCTATCTGGACTGAGCATCACATTTGGTTCTTTCCACTGTAGACCGAGGGTCACAGAGCTGGTAGGAAGAACAAGAGTCTGTGTACTCCGAGTGGCTTGGGGAATCCAAGAACCACCATGTGAAGCAAACCTACTTCAGGAGAACTCGCATTGAGTCCCTATATTTGTAATTCTCTTCTTAAAGACAAAATAAAACAAGGCCACCACTGAAGCTGGACTAGAGACGTAGCCTTGGAGAATAGGGTGAACTCCTTATTAAAAACTGTTTGTGTCTTTGTGTTGCTTATTGTATTTCTCTGTTGTATTTCCATTAAAATAACTATGTATTTGGCAATCTTATCTATCTGTTGCTTGAATAACACAGAACACACACCGGCACATGAGTCTGTAATACCTTTTGTTTAATAAATCTTCAACTGAGGTCACTCATAGGGTAATTCTCAGATCAAGTGGTATCAGAGCTTTAGGCTGTAAGGTTAGACAAGCTTGTGTTGGTTTAGCTGTGAATTCTCACTAGATCAAAGCTCAAATTAGGAGGAGAGTTGGTGGAAACTAATCCTGAAATTAGGAGAGTCTATTCTGGGAAGACAATGTTAGAGGAAGGTTCTATAGGTCCAGACCCTCAATTCATAGAAAGCTTCCTAGCTATAAAGTCTATGGTAGAAGAAATGTATAGGGACTTTAGAAAGCATAAGGATGAGGATTCATCAGGCTCTAAACAAGATAAATAAGAATATGAATCTCATTCCCATGACCACTCAAGAGGGAAATGGAAAGAAGAAAGCTTTCCTACACCTCCTAATAGCCCTGTGCATAATAAGAAAGCATCCTTGATTAAACTAGACGTTAAATTTGATTTGCCTATATATGATGGAGAGCTAAATGTTGAAAAGTTGGACAATTGGATTAGACAAATTGATGTGTATTGCAGAGTACAATGTAGAAATTTTGAATAATTTAACACATATTCAATGGAGATTATCCTGATCATGTACTATTGCGGAAAACATAATACACAATACATAAGCTCCTCTATGTTGATCATCAATATAGCAGCATCAATAACAATAAAACATCAAGAGCATTCACACATTAACACAGTATGTATCCCGGGGAAAGCATCTCGCTAAAAACCCCACTATCTGTATATTAATGATTGAGTCATGTAACATT
>APFE031183049.1:66152-136638 GCA_000404065.3 Pinus taeda
CCCCCCTTCATCTGAGGTGGTTTTCACCTTTGCAGAAGGAGCATCATCAGATCCCTTTCCTTTATCAGGAGCTTTAGATTTACAGTCCCTTTTGTAGTGCCCTTCCTTTCCGCATTTCCACCACACTACCTTTGTAGGTTTTCTTGGAGATTTAGATCTCCCACTCGATGACTTATTGTTGTTTCTGTTCTGGGACCATCCTCGTACAGACAAGGCATCACCATTCTGGCTCTCCATATTTTTTCTTCTCATATCCTTCGTCAGCAAGGATGAGACTACTTCATCAAACTGCAAGGCAGTTTCATTGCTACCTATCGCAATAACCAGACTATCCCATGATTTTGGTAGAGAACATAACAAACTGATGCACTTATATTCATATGAAATTTTAATATCAACAGATGCTAACTAACTTACCACAGTGTTAAATGCATTCAGATTCTCTGTGACCGAGTCGCCATCTTTCATCCTCAGGTTATATAACTTTCTTCGCAGGAACAGTTTATTCATCAGAGACTTAGATTGGTACAAAGTCCCTAACTTGTCCCATAAAGCCTTCGTCGTAGCTTCCCTTGATACATTCAGTAATACTGAATCTGAGACACACAATCGTATTGTGCTCTTTGACTTCTGATCCAACTTCTTCCATTCTTCATCAGACACTCCTGTTGGTTTAGTACCCGGATCTACCATGATCCACTAATCTTTATCCGCCAATAGATCCTCCATCTTGAGTTTCCACAACTCAAAACTCTGACCATTAAATTTCTCGATCTCTATCTTTCCACTGCTCGCCATCTTCTTTTACCACCCGAATCGATCTTGCAGATCTCCCACTGAACAGGGTCTACCACAAGCTCGAGCAAAACCCCTCAGCAACAAAGGTGTCCCCTTGAAGCCAAAACTGCTCTGATGCCAAATGTAGGTTTTAACCCTGTATAAAAATTACCTGCATACGAATTCTAAAACACAGAAAATAAACAATGCGAGAGCATAACACATAAAGCACATATACATAGAGATTTCCCCTGGATCCCAAAACTAGGACTACCAACTTGATTTTTCATTATATTCCTTTAAATGTTAAAATACATATTTATACATGCCAAAGCATCCAATACCATGGACTGAAAACCATATGTAGGTTCCCCCAACCTAATATAGGGTCCAAAATTTTTTTCTCGAGGCACTGCCCTGGACCCCGTAGAGGGGGGCTACTCGCCCCCCTCAAACCCCCCAAACAGGGGGGGTTGCCTCCCCCCCTATGACCCACCCACTGCGCAATCGGCACAACGAAGGGGGGGCTCTGCCCCCCCTCTAACTCCCCGGTTCACTACTTAGGTTAGTTGTGGAAAGAATATAACACAACCCAACAAGGATGATAAGGTGTACTATTTTGATGATAAACATGAAATTATTCGAGCAACGCAGAAATTGTTTCGTTTAGAAAATGCATACCCCTATCGCTCATCAGTATCTTAGGACACCCAAATCGAGTCAAGACATATTCAAACATAAACTTCATAGCTGTAGCAATGGTACACTATTTTACCGGATGTGCCTCTGCCTACCTTGTGAAATACTCAGTTGTAGTAATAATATCATATGCACCTGTCTTTTTCACTGAGTCGTATGGGACCCACAAAGTCAATTGCCAATTTATCAAAGACTTGTAATGAAATTTAAGGATTTAATGGAAGTTCATCCCTCTACAATGGCTTCCTCATCCTCTGACAAGCATCACATGCCCTACAATATGCCTTAGACTTCTTATACACTATTGCCCACCATAATCCTGCATGTAGAATCTTTTGCGTAGTTGCTATGCCGATATAGTGTCCTCACGCTACTCCTCCATGTGCTTCAATGATGATGCTATTTCGTTCAAACTCCGAACATATCAGCGTAGTATTTCATTAGTTCCCATCTTATACAAGTGTTCTGCGATCACAAAAAAGTCAGCAGCGCGGACTACCAATTCCTTTTTCTAATGAGTAGAATATCCCTCTGGGGCTGTCTTAGTGGTCAAAAAATGTATTATGTCAACAAAATGATCATCTACAATGCGTACAACGAAGAGCTACGCATTTGGCAATCCTTGATCTAAATCAGTAGGTTCTATGCCTGTCTCAATTCTGGATAGATGTTTTGGCCCCACATTCAATAGTCCAAGCTTGATATTCACCTTAAAGTCATATTCCTAAAACAATAATAACCACCTACAGATTCCCCCCCCCCCAAGCCCCGCCAACATAGGTTTGTTGACCAGGTACTTGAGAGCGGAGTGGTTTGTATACCTTTTGAAATGTGTGCCTAACAGGAAATGAAGAAACTTCTGCAGTGTGTAGACCATCGCCAATTCTTCATGCTCTATAGTTGAATAGTTCTTCTCAACCTTTGATAGTTTCTTGCTCGTGAAGGATATAGGGTGATCTAGCTCACCTTCGCCTCGCTGCGTCAATACCACACCCAATGCAATAGAAGAGGCATCCACATGCACATGAAATTCTTTTTTCTAATTTGGGAACACCAAAATGGGCACAATCACCATCTTTTCCTTTAACACATCCAGACTGCGCTGACACTCCTCATCCCAACAGAAAATTGCATTCTTCTTTAGTAACTTCTCCATCGGTGTAGTTATCTATGCATAAGATTTGATAAACTTCCTATAATAGCCCGTGTGCCCCAACATTGCACGCAACTGGTTTACATTCTCCAGAGCTTCTAAATTGACAATTACTTCTATCTTTGCAAGGTCTACCATTAGTCCTTGCTTACATACCACATGGCCTAGAAATATCCCATAAGGCACGCAAACATTCATTTCTTCAAGTTTAGAGAAATTTGGTATCTATGACAAGTATCCAACATAAGGCACATACTTTCAACGTGGTGCTTTACCAATCCAAACACAGTCTAGTCATCAAAATACACTTCTAAGAATTTATGGATGAATTATTTGAACACCGCAATTACAACCCTTGAAAAGATCGCAAGTGAATTCTTTAGCCCAAATGGAATCACTATGTATTGAAACCATCCCCACTCCATCGTGAAGGTTTTCTTACTGCGATCCTTTGGAATGATCTTAATCTGATGGTACCTTGAGAACCCATCAATGAACGAATAAGCTTCCTGTCCTCCAACATTCTCCAAAAATTCATCTGTAAATGGTGTTGGAAATGGGTCATGAATGTAGCCATTGTTGAGCTTTCTCATGTATACACAGATTCTGATTTCACCTTGCTACTTCTTCTCTTGAGTAACCATAGGGCTCACCCAATCAGATTCTTCTACTGGCTCAATAATTCCAGCTTCCAGCATTTTGTCTAGTTCTTTGCACACCTTCTCCTTATACTTCGGATTTAGATGGTAGGGTCAATGTTTCATCGGCTTCACATTGGGTTTTAAGGTGATCTTCATCACTCCTAAATCCCCTACTATTCCTTTCAGTTCCTAGAACTTAGTAGGAAAAATGTCCTGGTATTCACGCAGTAGCTCCGCAACTTTATCAATTGTATCTTCATCCTAATAATCACCTATTTTTGCAAACTTAGACAGCGTGTCGGATCCAATATGTAGTTGCCTAGTCTTCAAATATTCTGATATATCAGGGTTCACTTCTTTAGGACCTTCAACCTCGCGTTGTCCTTCGGTCTTCGGAATGTTGATTTTCTGCGGATCTTATTCTTCTTCTTTTGCAGTCACATTGTAGCACTCTAGCGCATGGCACAACTGCGTACTCCAGTCCGGTTGAACCCATTTTACCAACTCCTCAGATGTTCTAAATATAGCAGCCTTAATTTCCTGGAGCGCTTCATTAATGCACTCAAATCCATCCTCAAAGCTGAAAATTAATAAAAAAAATTCTCTCAAGGTATCCCATTCAGTCATCCCATGGCATAGCTCTATTTCCAAATACCAATTCATTGGAATAGTATCTAGTGTATGAAAAAATATATTCACCCATTCATGTTGAGGCTCTTCGCCCCATGCATTAGTTGACTATGCCAAATGCTCACGCGGATCATCCTTCCCACTTTATTTTTCAGTCATACAGGTATTAGCATATCCAAGCCTCAGGTTCATCATTTGCATGTATTCTTTCCAGTCAACAAAGTTATCCTTATGCGTACCCCACCAACAGGTAGGTGCAGTGCGTAGTGCCATATCAAGTTCCTGGAATCAATGTTCCTCTGGAACCTCCCTTTCAAACTCATCCAAAAATAAATTAATATCATTTAAGCCATCATAATGCGGGAGATTCCTTACCTCTGTTGATATGCATCACAACGATTTTGTCATCATATTGCAATGTAGCATAGATAATTCATGCAATCTATTCTACCAGTTTTCGAGCTCTTCATCTTAGTATGAGGTACATGAGATATCTCTATCCCACGTGATCCGCCCATCTGCAGTGGGATTGATCCAATCTTCGTCGCGCACAATAATCTTGTATATTTGATCTAAGTCATCATCTTCCACATAGTCGTGAACCGGCTCAGTGTAGCATGTCCCTTCAGTTGGTTCCAGTGGCACAATAACCCTAAGTAACTTCTTCTCAAATGTCATCCTTCGCTTCTTCAGATTAAATTACTGCATCCATGTCAAAGGCCAAATCAATTCCTAGTAGTGCAGGGTAAGGATTGTTGTCATCCACTATTTCAATTAATTCAAAATCAGCGAGAGCACTTTCTCCTTCAATGTCTACTATTACCCCATACAGGTGCCCCATAGGAATGATCTTCTGCTGATTGGCCATGTGTAGATGTATAGGAGACCATTGTAGTGCATGCCTCCCCATCCTCTCCCATGTCTACTTAGGTAGTATGTTCATATCAGAACCCAAATCCAGGATGACTTGATCCATTTCATATTCTCTAATCTACGTGGTTAGCCTCATCTCATGCCCTATTCGCTTTTTATGTTTTCCTAGTTTCCTCACAGCGGTTCTGAAGGAATCTTAATTTTTCTGTACAATTTTCGATTAGCTCCTAGGGCCCTTCCATTGCCTTCTTATCCCTCAACAACTTCATACAAGTTTTCAGAAAGTTGGCTAATAATGAGGGATCCATGTCCTGTACTTCATTGTTTCCAGTTGATTTCTCTTGACTTCCTGATGTAGAAGCTTTAGAAAAATTCTTCTTGGCCTCCATAAAAGTTTCTCTAGCCCGGTTGAGGTCAAACCCGACCTCCTTTTCAGCAACCTTGTGTACCCATCCTTCAGTCTCTGGTTTCTTTCCTCTATCTTCTATTGTGGCCATACCATTGCATGTTACAATATTAATAATTTGATCTTCTTTGCGAGGCTCCATCCTCATCATCAAGATGTTCTACATATGTTTTTGCGTCTTTTTCCCCTGCATCTTGGCAATCAGCACAGGGCAATTTTCTATAACATGATCCAATTGTCTGCAATATTGACAAGATGGATGCATTGGGTTCTGACAATCATGCACAAAATTACCTACTTCTCCACAGTTATAACAAATGATTGTCCATGTCCATGACCTCTACCAGCCCCTCCTCCTCTTCCTCTTCCATGGCCGTGAAATCCTCTATGCACTGCATCGTGCCCTGATCTTGAGGCCAATTTTCTACTTTCATTCGATATGTAGGGGTAAACTCCATCATTAACACATAGCTTTAGCAGTTTTTCTCATCATGTCCAACTGATTTAAAAAAAGTACAAAATAATTGTTGTGGTGTCTGAACAAACTTTTGCAAGAGATGATAATATATCAGTGGCATGCTTCCCATTCTCTGACAAATAACGCACCATAATGGTACTCTTGTGCTCAGACCTGCAATGTTTTCCAACTTCAAAGGAACTGGCCCTCCTCCACTCAAGTAGTTTTGATAAACAAGGTAGTGACCCTTATCGTGTCCCTTGTCTTTACATTTTATGCACCAAACTTCAACGCGCACTTTGGCTGAGCTTCCTTCCCTATATTCAAGCTCTGCAACTCCATGTGCAGAATTTCCAGTTGCAACTGTACCTGTTGCACTCCTACATTTGTATCCTATACTGGCGAGGCTTCTAACCTCATCAAGATCTTAATTGCCTCCGCTTGCATTCCTATCTTCTGTTGTGATAATGGTAGTCTTAGATGAGGCAACAACAAAACAATGTACCAATCTCTGTGTTGATCATCCTTGATCTTCATATTAGCCTGCCAGATCATGCATTTTAGCCTTTGATCGCAATCCCATGAGGACTCATTTACCCTCTGTTTTATTTCCTTAAACTCAGTTACAGATTGCGCTTGAGACTTAGGCTTCTTAAACTCATTGTTCAATGCTTCCTAAGTCTTTTCCATCATCATGCCAGGTCTTTCTTGATAGAACTTGATATACCAAGTTAGCACCCTATCCTGTAGCACCATGACGAACTGCGCTTTCTTTATATTATCATTAGTAATCTGATTCATTGTCCACACAACATATGCAACGAACCAGAATTGTTTAGGGTCTTCGCTCCCTACCCCTTTAAAGATCGACATCTTCATTGTGCTTGACATGTTGAATGGTTGATGCAGAGGTGGAGGTGGGGGTGATGGTGTAGGTGTATTTAGCGGAGGTGGAGGTGGAGGTGGAGTGGATGGGTGAGGTATCCTCGGGATACCCTGGATTACTATATGTAGTTCGCTTCACAGAGTACTTAGAATAGCTCCTTTGTCGTCGCTGGAAGAGGATCCTAGCAGCAGGCTATATTCAAAGCTTGATTCTCTGTTCCTTCTGAAGGGTTTTTTGCTTCGCGTAGTCCTAAACATCAATGTAATGGCATAACCCTTTTTTCACACAATAACATCTTAATCCAAGTTTTCAAAGATTTTAAATACTTACCTCATGATCCCTTGAAGAGCCTGTGCTCTGCTTCATTATAGCTGATGGTCGTATCAATCACAAGTTTAGTGAAAAATCCTCCTAATGTGCGATCAATCCAATGATAAATGGCCTGCGCGATGTTATTTTCTGAAGCTTCCAAGCGCTTCATCAACTTTGGAGTCCACACAATAAGGTCATAAAGCCTCCACGTACCCTGACTGTCCGCTAATCTAGACAGCCACTCGTGTAGTTCACAAGGGAAGAAACAGAAAAAGGCTTAAGTATCATCTGTGTATAAGTATCTATTAAACCACTTTTCCTTGGATAACATGGATTTCTGTTCTCCTAAGCTGCAAATGTGTGCAACTTTCGATCAAGCCACTTCTCGATTTCTTTCTTAGTAAGGATCCACTTATTTAACATCACACATTCCTTAGATATATCCTGGTCCTGGAAACGAAACCATTTGTTGACTTGAGGGCTTGACCCAGGTTCTGCATTATCTGTGCCAACGAAAAAAATCCTAATTGTTGGCCCTTTCAATAACAACTCGCCTAGCACAAGCTGCAGTCTCACCAGAATCAGTATTGGGGAATGTTAGAAGCAAGTTTCTTCATCCAAAGGCATGCGTGATGGTTTCCTGAAGCTCTTATAGCTTAGATCTATCTTTGTGCAACTTTATCCCTTTTGAACGGACAACTAATGTAAATCTATCTAAATGACTTCCAAATCTTCGTGAAGTTATCTAACTACTCTTATCATGCAAAAATGTTACATATCTACCACTTTCGCATAGCAAATAAGCATTAATTCATATAAAATACACCTTAGAGAAAAGATACATGAATTGAGCATAAGTAAATAACAAGACATAGATGCATCAATTCTGGCCCAAAACAATGTTTATTAAGTATAAGCATTTGATTACAGACTTCTTCTCCCTACGCACTAAGTTGCAGGGACCCACACCCTCAGCTTGTGGACTTACCAAGGTCTTTGCTGATCCAATGCAAGAAATAGGGAAGCTTAAATTCAAAGAAGCTTAATTCTATAGTTTTGATTGAACCTCAGACATATGAGATAAAAGGCAAAATCAGAACCTTGCTGCAACAAGTTCATCACAATTGGGTGAGCAACTCATTTAATTATCCCAATTATTTGTTTATAATTTAGTTATCTCATCCTTTATAAAAAATATTTTTACTTCGAAAGAGTTTTTGGTGGAGTTTGATCCTTATGCTATGACTATGAGCTAGGTTAGCATTGGTAGTAGCACCAATGCTCCACCTGTGAGCGAGTCACCGGTCATTGAGACCGGTACAACCACTCAACCACAGACAATAGGATCTGTACCCGTTAAACAACATATGTCAAGATCTACACATGATGTTGTGGATGCAGGGCATGATTCAATTGCACAATTTGAAATGAGATTTCCTGGATCTTCCTGTGTTACTATCATGGGATCAGTACTGATTTCTTTTTTGGTAGATGATGGCAATTTCCCTATGAAAATAGAGAAAGTTCGAGGTATTTAATGAGTTTCTTAAATATTAAGTACAACCTAAATGAAATTAACGTATAGTCCGTGATTATTTTAAACTAATGATAATATCTTTTTGCAAAAAATGATGTATTTTATAGGTGTTTGTATGATATAACCTTGGAAATATTTGGGTTGACCATTCACACAAAATGGAAATCCCAAAGTTCCAAGTTAAAATACAAACTTATTAACAAGATGGTTCGTCGGTTCAGTGATGGTACCTTCAAAAAATCTAGAGTTACCTCAAAGGTAGGCCTACATTTAAAATATTTGCGGGACCAATATAGGTCTCAATTGGAAAGTGCTAGGTCACATGAGTTTCCTCCATCGATTCCATAGATGGAGTGGAGAGTGCTCGTGGCAGATGCACACAAGAAGGCACTTCGAAAAGAAGGGAAGACTCCACCCAGACCAAGAAGGTATGAGGCACATTTAATATTGTAATTATGATTCTTTATCATCATTGCAACATCTAAATAAGTTTTTCAATGTTTTAAATATAGGCTCCTAGATACTTCCAAAGCCATACAGAACATGGGCAGAAACATCTTGGCCTGGATGGTTACTAGAAACTGGCCACAAAAATTGTAAGTATATAAAAAAATGATTTGCATCCAAATTATAAATTGTTAACAATTTTAAGTTAATATCAAAGAAGAAGAAAAAATCATGTTCTAATGCGAAATTGTAGGGGACACAATTCAAAGAGGCTCCCATGGAGGAAGACCTAAAGCTGACTTTCAAGTACAACTATCAATAAGTGGTTGAAGAGAGGACAAGCTTGGCATCTTCACAATCTTCTAACATCGAACATAACACTCAGGAAAATAAAAGAAAAAAATAACGTTTATAATCAACACTTATACAATCTATTGGTTATTGTTTTTGGCCATAAAGTAATGTGCTTGATTGTAAAAAGAAAGAAAGTAATGTAGATACAACACATGAACCTACTGATGGTGGAGTGCTTGATCTTGAGACTAATGTTCAACTTGGTACTGGAGGTATTTCATGTGTTATAAAACAATTGTAGTATGGAATACAATTAAAAATATTTCAATGCAAATCGTTTATTAATTATAAACTTTCTTGTTTCTACATCGAAGCATGTACAGGATGTGGCCAAAGAAGAGGAGGAACATATGGCCACATCCAAAAGTATTCCGCTTCTCTCCACTATAGAATCATGTAAATAAGACAATACTACTCTTTTTATTAATAAAAAAAACTGTAATAATAATAACTATAAATATGAATTTAACATTTATTTCTTATTATAGTTGATGCTTAGCCCCACTTGCAGCAACATAGTTGTAGGACTAGGCCAGGAGCAAGACATATTACACTAGATACCACAACAACTGAAGGGGCCCAAGATCAGGACATCCTGGCTAATTACATGTTAAAAAAGAAAAAGAAAGATGATAAAAAATGACTAAAATTGTTTATTTAGAGCCTATTTTTTTTAGTACCACATTTTTTACTAAGAGTTTGAATGCCTCATGGCATGTGCACATGTAACTTTAAACTATCTTAATAAAAAAATGTGATTTTTCCATTGCAAAAATTAGAATGATTTCGTTTCATATTGTGTAAACATATTTTTTGTGATACAAGGAAGGTGTAGAATACCATATATTTGATAAATTCGTGGTATAAGTAAATTACTCTGTTACAAACACCAAGGGCCTATAATCAGATTCTGATTTTAGACTAAGCTTTTACACAATCTGTGCCCATGATAATTCAACCATATACTAATTTTTATACCTATCCCACTCCACCATACACTACCACACTCCTAATTTAGGTGCTAGCTACTCCTGCTTCAATGCCTAATCACAACAATTTGTGATTATGATGACAATTTAAGTACATATGTGTGTAGCGTCCATGGTGGGACGTATGAATTATCATCCCCAGATTGCCCATGAATGATTATAACCTTAAATGATCTAGCATTGGTCTATCTCATCATCTCAAAATGACCCGGAAGATGAAAATTTACAATTTATGTCATCATCACTTCACACTATCTCATGAATGACGCTTTCTACAGATTATGTGCATGATTTTATGGAAAGGAATCCCCTCTACCTATCCTATTATATATCATGACAATAAGTTAATAAAGGAAAATTGACATATCTTTGTTCACAATATCCCCTACTTATAAATTATACTTTGTTCACCTGTTCTCACAATCAATCATAGGTTACTTAGAGGGGATGGTCTGCCAGAAATTCATGCATATAATATGTAAGTTGAAGGGGTCATCTATGAGGCAATGTGAAGTGATGATGGCAGACATGGTAAATTTTCATCTACTAGGTCATTTTTGGATGGTGATGACATACTAGTGCTAGCCCCTTCAAGGTTATAATCATTGATGGGCAATGTGCGAAGGACAATTCATACATCCCATCATGGCTATTACACTCATGTGTACTTAATTTGTCATCATAATCACAAACTGTTGTGAATTGACAACTAATATATGTTAGAATTTTTCTAGACTAATATAGATTAGAAAATGCAACCAATATATAGATTAGTTACAAGAAATATAGTAGAAATCAATATAGCAGCCATTCCAACAATGTCGACTAGTCTATACTGAGACTAATCTTGATGCTTCATGGGATGGTGTATCAACTCATCTCATGCTTTATCCCAATAATCATTGAATTTCATAATATTTCTCTGAGCTTCTATTCAAATTCTGGTAATTGATAAGACTTGTAGCCTTCCACTATTTACACAACTCTCTAGCTACAAATGTTACACTAAGTCTAGGTTAATTAGTATATGTTTAATGAAGGTAGTTTATTGTCCTCAATCCATATTCAGAAGATATTTTGAACATTTTTTCATAGGTATGGGATCCTTTAGGTTATTCATATTCTTTATTTTCTTAGTTTGATAGATATTAGAAGTCTCATTCTCATAACACACACACATACACATATGACAATATTTATCCAATATTAATAATTAAGACCTATGCATCAAACATAGCTCTCATTTTCTATACTCATTTTCAGATTTTAGATCTTATATATGTATGTGCAAGACCGCTTTGTCCTATTCAAGTACGGCGACTATAGTTTTCACACTAGTTCTAATCTTTTAACAATGTGTTTTCAAACTTAATTCATATACCTTGTTTAGAAAGTGAATTTCGGTCTTTAATCATGATCAATATATGTTTCTGGATTTTTGAAATGGTGCAACAATTCAGATGCCTATTTTAAAAAATAATGCTCATGCATGTCGTTTGGATGAGACCTAATATATTGAAGGATAAACGTGCAATTATTAATTTTCCAATGCTATTAAATTTCTCATTTGAAGCATCTAAAAACATCATTAACTACACTCTTCCCTAAATATTTTATACAAACCCCTCTTATCTATTCCCCTAAATACGTAAGTATTTTATGTCTATAATGAATGAATGAATGTTATGTGTTAATGAATAATTACTATATGTCTCTTTATGTACACTACATTGTTTCACATTATGTAAACATATTTTTTATGATAAAATTTATTGAGATGAAATATTTTGTGGATTTATGAATGAATGAATGTTTGCTATTTTTTATGTATCTTAATGTCTTGCTTTCAATTATTTCCTATATAGTAGATAAATTGGGTACTGGGGAATTAAGAGTGATGTGAGGGAGGGAGGTAGCGAGGGGTGGGGGGGCATGATAGCTTCCACCTTCACATAGCTGGCCCTGTTCAGTAGAGAATAAATTAGTATTTGGATAATCTTGGAGCAAAACAATCTAATAGAGAAACAACAAAGTCAATGTTGACTTCATTGTTGCTTCGTCAAGTAGAGGGAGGTTTGCTCGACCAAGATTAACTACTCCAACAATTCATTTTTCAAAACCAAGAGGTGCTCATTCAAGTATTCATATTGTCTATATTAGAATCTCCATATTAGAATGATTTTGTTTCATATTTTCCATATTAGAATCTCCATATTTCCTTTGTTGTCTTCTTCTTGGAAAATACAACGTTCAACCATTGTAGCATCTCCACAATCCATTAGTGATTCATGTTTAAAAATAAAATCACAAACATTAGCAAAATCTAGAACTGATCTTCAAAACTTTAAAAAAGGAATCAATTATCACAATATCAAAATGGAAAAGTACAAGTTTACAAATACTTCTCAAACAAAGCGTCAATATTGATAAAGACAACCAATATTGCCTCTCATCTTCACCAGTAGAGTTTGGGGCATCTATGAATTCCAAACAAACTCCTGCATAGATGCCATACAGTCTATTGGTGAAGATGGGAGGAAGTATTGGTTGTCTTGACTAGTATTAATGCTATGTATGAGAAGTATATACAAAATTACACTTTTATGTTTTGATATTGTGGTAATTGTTTCCTTTTTTAATTACAGTGTCAACTAGTGCACGAGGTAAAGAAAACTCTAATGCTATTTTTATTAATGAATAATAACAAAAAATATCAATTTAAGATTTCTTTTTTGTTACAGCTGATGATCCACCCTTCTTGCACCAGCCTCGACAATGTCATGAATACACTACTAGGCCATCAAAAATAAAGAAAAAGAAAAATAAATGATTGTAATAGCTATATCATTAGAAACATCACATACCATATTATAAAAACATATTTTTGATCATAACTTTTTTTAGATGAAGTATTTTGTGTCTATGATTAATGAATTAGTGAATGAATGTTATATGTCTCTTTATGTACATGGTAATATTTCATATTATGCAAATATATTTTTTATGATAAAATTTATTGAGATGAAATATTTTGTGGATTTACAAATAAATGAATGAATGTTTTCTATTTATTTTTTTATGTATCTTAATGTCTTTATTTCAACTATTTCCTATATAGCAGATAGATTGGGTATTGGGGAATTGAGATTGATGTGGGTCGGAGGGGCCATGAGAGCTTCAACCTTCACGTGGTTCGCCCTGTTCAATAGAGAATAAATTAGGATTTGGATAATATTGGAGAAAAACACCCTCAATCCAACATAGCAACAACAAAGTCAATGTTGAATTCGTTGCTGCTTTGTCAAGTGGAGGGAGATTTGCTCCAAGATTAAACAAATCGAACAATTTATTCTCGAAACCAAGAGGAGATCATTCAGGTTCATGCATACAAGTCTTTTTTAATTATTATTTATTCATGCAATTAAATTTAAACTAAGTTTGCCTCATTGGTCTCATGAATATGTGTAGGACAACTAGTTTCAATTCAGATGTTGAAGTGGAATAACTATATGAAGAAAATAGCTCAAAATGGTAAGTGTTTAGGTGATACAACATAATTTATTTGATAAGTGTCTTGTATGTTGTAAGGTGGTTTAATGGTATGTTAAATCCCTTGTTATTTTAATATGTCAACCCGAGGGTTTCGTAAACTTAGAAGCAAACCAAAATATATGGGACGTCAGATGAAATTGTTGTAGAAATTTTTTTTATGATGGAAAGAATGAAAGGAAATGCATATTACAAATAACTTCTAAGTTTAAAGAAAGTAAAAAGTTTTTGATTCAAGATGCAGTAAGAAAGAGAAGAGTCTCCTAACTTAGGAGGTCCTGGTTGTCCTTCCTCACAGTACTATCCACAAGAAGAGAAACTAAAGAGCAGTGGTTTGTGATTTGTAGATAGAAATAGAAGAGGCTCCTAACTTAGGAGGCCCTGGTTGTCATTCCTTACAATTTTACTCCAACAACATTACCATTGCATCAAATCATAGACTGGAATTCAAGAACAATTCAAGAAAAAAATTAAATATTCACATAAATTTAATCTAGGAAAGCATATAAGAAATTAAATCTTGTTTCAGTTTAGTCTAGCGCATGGAGAAGAGTCTCTTGTTCAAGAGTCGTGATTGTCCTTCTCACATAAAAACTAGCTACTGAAAGGAAATCAATCTTCACATAACAAAACACACTTTCGGAAAGTAAATCAAACCTGCATGAAAGGAAATAACAAAAATTAAACTATGTTATAGATGTATGTGAATTGTGGTTGATGGGGATCCGTCCATTCCTCAATGAACACACATGAACATCTATCACTTCTTAAGAATCAAGTAACATTAATAACTCATAATTGCAAGAAAATAATATTATTCATGTTGAATGAACAATCATAAATATGATGCTAGTGAATAACTGACAATTGTTGGCTTCCTTTGAAGGATGCTTCTCTTATTTATACATGAATTAGGGATATCTACTCAATAAATGTAGATCCCTTAAATATCTGCTAGATCCATACTTGTCTTAACTCATCCCTAAATACTAGATACAAATCCTATGACACATCAAGATCTCCATGATCTTTCTCCTTGGAATATGGTCCACCTCTTGAGTTGAAATTCGAATTTGATCTTGGGAGGCCAAGTAAGACCCTTATAGAACCTCCAAATAAGCCTACACATGTAACAAAACTCATAACACATATATAGATATATGAAACCATGTTAATTTCCTAGTTTTTAATCATAAATTCAATTTATATACGTAAAATAAATAACTTTGGAAAGCAAGGATCCTAACCCATATAATTATGAAGATGGTTACTTGATGTAGGGTTTTAGGCTAGATAGTTATGAAATGAGGGCTAAACGGTTATGAAATGATGGAAAGACGGATGAAGATGGAAGAAAATTTTGAGACTCAACATATGTCTTGGCCAAGTGGGAGTTACATAAAATTTTATATGAAATAACATACTTTTCCATGAAAAAGAATCTTCTAGTATTTGTCTCTCTTTGACAATTGTGTTTTCATTTGAGTGAAATATCATAAAATGTCATTTTTCATGCAAGGTAGTAGGATAAACTCTTACTCTAGTAATTGGGCATAAGGTACTACTATGAATTTTCTTCTATTGTATTAATTATTTATCACATATAACTTCTCCTACTTCCTTTGTTTTGTCGGTAGTTTCATTCGCATATATGGATTTGAAAGATTAACTATGGTTGGAGTCATATATGCAAAAGGAACTCATCGAAGTATTGCTCAACTTTAGCCCACCAAGCACTTGGCTACTAGGTGCACAATTTAGTTTTGCGTTGTATTTGATTTCAAGAAATTTTGTTATTTCTACATTGCAAATCTTTTATAATGTTTTTATTGTTATATTGACAATTCTTGTGATATAATGTTGGTTCATCATCATCATTATTATTTTGTGTTCATCATTAAGACAATTCCGATAAATAAGATCACAATGTAAACAAGAACACTAGAAATAGGCTCCAGACCAGGGAAAAACCCCTCCAAAGGGGAAAAACCCGAAAAATTCTCTTCTTATAGAAATTCAAGGAAGACTTCCAAGACCTTTGATTAAGATAACTCACTAAGTGATATACCAACCACCCAAACAACAATGCTTCTCTCTATAAGTCAGTTTGTTGTTATTCTCAAGCTCGAAATATGAACAAAGATAGCTTTCTTCCCATACATGTGAGCTTGCTAAACAAAGAATTGTTGCACAATCCAAACAAATGGAACTTCTTGCTTTCCTCAATATCCTTCACCTCTTTATCTCTTTGAATTTTCCTTAGACTTATTGAAGATATTGAATTAATTGTGTGACTCAAATGAGGTCCAATAACTCTCCTTTATTGAGAAAGCTAGGGCATTATGTGAGTTATATTCTTCAATTTGATTTCTCTTATCTTAACATTTAATTGTGAAATTTTATGTTTATTATGTTAGTGTTCATTTCATCAAATAAATTCCAACATGAAGATCACAAAAACAAGAACACAAGATGTAAGCACACAACTAGGGAAAAACTCCTATGAAGGAGAAAACCCAGTCAACTCTTTCTTTAGTGGATTAAATTAGGTTGAGACACACTTGACCCTTTGACTAAAGAAATAGACTTACTCCAATCACCACACTAGTTCCTCCTGCAATATTCTTCGCAATCATGGTTCTTGGACCCTTCTATTTCAACTTAAAAATTTTGACCCTACTTCTGCAATAGTCTCGACTCTCCTACTTAAAAAATCTTAGCCTTCCAGCTTGAGAAATCTTGGCCTTCTACAATAGTCACAACCCTTTCTGTAATCATCTCTGCAACTAGCAACTTCAACCTCCCTATAATGTTTTGTGCAATTCACATTTTTGGCTTCCTCTCTATAATAGTCTTCTAAGATTCTCTGCTTCCTCTCCATTTCTCAGTCTTGTAATAGTCTCTCTTACTTCTTGAATGAATGCTTCACTTCTCTCCTTCAAATCATGAAATAGTAGTTTGTTTATACTTATTGGTCACTGTGCATTTGATTTGACATGAACAATTTGAATTGAACCCGACTTGTAGGCTTGTAATGAAAGCTGGCTTAATTATCTTCTATTTGGAGGCCAACTTTGAAATACGAATGGTAATCCTTTCGGGAGAAGGAACTAATTTGGTGGAGGAGATATTTACACAAAAAACATTTTTCCTTTCTTGACCTTAAAGAGCCCAAGAAGGGTCTCTTAAAAAATGACTTTGAGTTTGACTTAACAAAAAATTGGCTTCACAATGCCCAAACAATGTATTTGAAGGAAAAAATTTAAGAAATTAGATTTTAGAGGCTTTCCTCTTGCTCATTCGGTGTTGTATTTTCTATAATGTCTATGCAGTCAAAGGAACATTTCTTGTTAACATAAAATTTCCATGTAAAATGATCCATTTTCGAGAGTTGATGATAAAAGTTGAAAGAGATGAAAATTATGTTAATTACACAAGTATCAACTCCTTGGAAGTCTATGGAATGAGCTATATGTCAAGCAAAACATCCATTTCAAGAGGTTTGATCACATTTCCTACTTATGGAGAGGTTCCAAAAGATTTCTTTATTAAGCTTATAATAAATGTTATAGAAAAAATTTAGAATGAACTTAAAGATTAAACAAAAACTTGGAAAGTTGTAAATAAATTGTTGTAGCAGCTGCAACAACCTCCAAAATTTTGGCTTGCCCTTAAATTTCGGAGGCTTCCTCAGTCTTTCCCTTTGTGGTTGAAAAAATTTGAGCTCATTTCATGAGCATTCTAAGAGTCTTTTCACTTGTTTTTCTTGTTTGATCAACTGTCGTCTTTTGACATGTTTGATTGGTTTACCATTCTTGCGGTCCTTTTCTAGTGATTTCAAAGGTTGGTCTTTGCGTATTCGAGTTTTACTAGCTATGTAAACATCATTCACACTCATACAATTTTTTTTTAAGTAATGTCAGACAAGTGTCGTCACGGTCATCCTAAGTCCACCGTAAGTGTCGCACTTGTCACTTTTCATTCTAGGACAGTCTCACAGAGGGTAATGCTTTGTCTTGTAATTCCGATGGCCTAAGTTATCGTGTCATCAAAGTATGCTAAGTGTGTGATCACAAGTTAAGGTTTCTCACAAGCTTACTTTCCTTCTTCTCTTAGCCATTTCTCTTAAAGTCCTTCTGAACGAGCAACTCACTTTCACCGGACCCCAACTGAACTGTGCACTGCGCAGTCTCAGCCCTCAGTGATGCAACCTTACTGCTTGGAACTACGTACTCATTTCACTTAGGGGAGTTGCACTACACAATTCTAGAGTTAAGCAACCTTCCTTCACCCACAAAATTGCTCATTAACTTTTCCCAACCTAACTTGAACTACGCATTTCATAAGGCCATCCATCAAGCTTCTTTCCTGCCTATTGGAACCCCATAATGCGCAGATGACCAAGCTTGCCTTGCCTCCCATAACCATGTAGAAATGTATCCCTACTGTTCTCTGTCATCCCATAATAACTAATCTCAAGAACTGTGCAGAAGTGTCTCCCTAGTGTTCTTCGTAAGCCCATAATCATTGATCTCAAGAACTACGCAGAAGTGTCTCCCTAGTGTTCTCCGTCAACCCAAAATCACTGATCTCAAGAATTGTACAAACCTGTCCTCCTAGGCCCCTCTACTACACAATCATGCCTTGCCTCTAAAAACTACATAAACCTACCTTGCAGGGTGCCATCCTACATCAACCACTGATTTTCTCAACTGCGCAATATTGTAACCCAGTGGCTTCTATGCAAATTTTCCCGGCAGTGAGGACTATGGTCAGGGTTCCTGATCCAAGCCTAAGTTGCATTCTGTGCAGTCTCAGTGACTAACCTTCCTCTATGTCACATGGAAATGTGCAATGCGCAGTTACCGAGCCCTCTTTCCTAGCCTGTCACATGTCCCGGGCCTAGTCCATGGATAACAATGCTTCATTTTAGAATAGGGAGTTTTTGGATTTGATTTTGTCTCGTCATGAGTGAATTGCAAGAACAAGTACAGATCATGGCGATACAATGGAGAAGAAGGAGCGAACGTTCTAGAAGACTCACTTACAGTTGGATGGACAAAGAATATTATCAAGAACAAGCAAAGGGAACACATGCATGCAACCACCTCTCAAGACTGAAGATCATTGAAGACCTTGCATCATCAAGTTATGCGGAGGAGAAGAGAAAGCACATCCAAGAACACATCTATCACTCAGCAGCAGCAATGGCTTGACATTGCCACCTCAGCAAGTGAGTCCATGTTAAGAGTGTCATGTCAAGTCGTGTCATGAGTTTTCAAATGCCACGTCACTATTATAAGCCATGCATATTGTAAAACAAATGTAATGTAAAGTGGGAGTCCAATGGACACACGTGAATATGAAGAGTCATGTTAGTTGAAAAGTCATAGGAAGTTTAACAATCATGACAGTAGTCAAAGAGTCTCAAGGGTCAAGCATTGCTCCTTGGTTATATATACCACCTCGTTGTATGAGAAAATGACTTTTCACCTTGGCTCCTCCCACAAAGCATAGAGAATTTTAGTTAGTCCTTTGGGGAGCAAGGAGTAACTACAATGTCCCACTACTGGGGCTAGTGATGTATGATGTAAACATGTGTCTTGTAAATTTTTCTTAATACAAAAGCCTTTTTAGGCCAACACTTTTCCATGCATGACTTATGGATGTTTGTAAGACTATTCTATGAGCATTTATATTTCATGTTTGTTTTACATGTACTAAGATAGTTGAACTACTTCAGTTGTTTTAGTACTTATCTTTTTGGGAATGTTTTGTAATGGTTGCCACTGTTGTCCCATCCTTGTGGACTACTCTGCATGATACTAGATAGATATTTCTCCGCTCATCGGTTATAACAACTATCACATCCACTGTGGACTATTCCACTAGATGGTAGACAAATCTTTCCCTGTTCTTTGCTTTTAACAACTAGTGCATCCGCTATGGACTATTCCATTAGATGTTGGACAAGTCTTCCTAGTTCATGTGTGTCTCTTCCTGGGTGGTACTATTACCTCTCACTTAGAGGCTCACTTCCCCCCCCCCCTTTGCGGTAAGAGAACCTAGACACAGTTACGTTTCAGACTCACCTTACTTTTCGAAGGTACAATTGCAACACTCTCTTGTGTTGAAAGATAAAGATGAGGAAAATATCTAAGTATCTTGCAACCAGGCCATCATACCAGATGGGACTCCAAACCAAATGGTGTGAGGTCTTATTGAGACCTCATATTATGGATATACCCTGATTGTTGGCGGATCCAGCACTGTCAACATTTCTGGTGCTAGAAGGAGGGCCGCCAATATTTTATGGTTGATTGTCCCACCGACCTCACTCATCCATTTTCTGGTCAAGACAGTAACATTCACTCCCTCTCCCCTACCCATAATTCTAAAGTTGGTAATTCCTCACCTCCCAGGTCTAAATGTAAAATCCTGTACCATCAAATCTGGACTCTCTGTCCCATCACCCGTCAATTTTCAAAAGTTGTTGGACTCATTCCAAGAGTGTACACTCTTCCATATTCTCAAAAGAAGAACAAGACTACCCCACAAGAGTAGTATTTACATATGTTGAAGAAGTGATCTTTTCCACCCTTGAAGAGCTAGCAGAAGTTGTGGAGAAATAAGAAGAACCTCCAATGTTTCAAGGAGAAGAAGAAGGAAACCCCTTACTCTCAGGTTCAGGTTCCGGCGCTGGAGGCAGAGGGGAAGGAAATGAAGGAGGAGGAGGAGAAGAGGAGGAACCAATATATTCATAAGAGGAAGAGGAAGACAACGAAGAAGAAAACATGGCAGACCAAAATGTGGATTGGATGACTCAGGGCCCATTAGCACTTCTGAGTGTCCTCCACAAGATGCCAAGACACATAGAGAAGCTCTTAACGAAATATGACCCTGACAAGGCAGTGAAAGAAAAAGATAACTTAGACACCTTCTACCTACATCTGCAAACACTCGAGGTACGTTATGATGATGTTGCATGTAGACTATTTCCATGTACCTTGGATGGTAGAGAAGTTGTATCCAAACTCCATCCAGAATTGGAGGGTATTCAAAAGGATCTTTCTTGAGAAATTTTCTGAAGACAAGACCCCTGCCATGTTACTGAAGGAGTTGGGTAGTCTCAAAATGGAGTAGAAAGAAAAGGTAAAGGATTTTAATAAGAGGTTCAACCCTATTTTGAACAAGTTTTTGGACAACACTAAACCTCACGACTCTATCACTATCGACTACTACACTTTTACCTTGCCGACCAGTATTATGCAGTTCATCAAGTGAGCTACGAAACCAACTTTAATAGAAAACTATGAAGATGCTATTTATGTAGAGAAGAACCTGCGTGCTATTGGAGTTATTATGGATGATGAACCCACTAAGGAATCCAAATACATGAGTGATATGTCTCATAACTCTGTGAGAAAGGCCAAGGAAAAGGAAACGAGTGATATTGAGAACCTTACTCGTCTCGCCAAGTCCCTGACCATCGAAATGGTTGAACTTAAACAGAGGACAAGCAAGACTACCATGAGAAGCTGGCCCCCCAGGTACCTGCAAAATAAGAATGTAGCTTCGAGTAGCAAAAACAACCAACTGACCAAACATGCACAAAGCTCCAACATGGTTCTGAACATTGAGAAAATCACTAGAGATTCATACTCCATGTTCCACCATGAACGTCATTTGGAAAAAACATGCCCGAATGGAACCATGGAATGACTAACCTTGTTACACAGTTTTATGAAAAGGTCGTGGTTGATGAACAATCAGAGCCTGACGAAGAATAAGAAGCTACTACAACCGATGAATCTCCAAGCACTAGGCATATAGTAAACATGTATCAGTATGCTCTCGCATCCTAGAAGACCACCACCGATAAGGAGCCTCCGAGTAATGGTCTGACCTAGAAGAAAAATAACCGATACAAATTAAGAAGTCAAGGGTCCACCACTGTGATTGAGGTACCGAAACATAAATTTAAAGAAAATTTGTTAAGGAAAATGGGTCCTTTGGTCGAATCAACATAGAACACTCAGAGCAAGTCTGGGAAGACAAATTCAACGAAAATTGTTTCCATAAGTAGTAAAAATAGAACCATCCCACGTGAAACCATGAATTCGGTTCCACCCTCAGACACCTCGATGAATCTTCCTATAATAAAGTACCACATTTTAGAATACATGAAGAAGGCTCGTGCAAATATTTCCCTATTTGAACTTACAAAAATCACAAAACAAGAGGACACTCTTCTATGAGCACTTGGGTAAACCTCTATTGGTGATGCCACCTCTTTAAGCAACGGATCTAGTAATTCTCTTTACCCTCTTACATCTGTGCTTAACGCGCTCTACATGGAGGAGGCAAACTCACTATACCCACCATTCTTGTTGTCCTTTGAAATCCTTAACTTCAATGTTTACAATTGCTTGGTTTATTCTGATGCTTTGTTTAATTTCATGCCACTCTCCATGGCCAATAATATTAATGCTCAATGGAGTAACACAAATGCACAAATCATACAACTGGACATGAATTTTGTGACAATAATTGGTGAAATCAGGAATGTGATCATTCAGCTATCATCTAATGAACAAGTTCATCAATGCATCAATATTGTAATTGTGGACATCCCGGAAGCATACTAGGTATTTGAGCAAAGACTAGTCAAGCAAGATGCAAGGATAATTTTCCACTGTTTGGTCACACTTATGGCTTTTGTATAAGGGAAAAAAAACCATATCTGAGTATTGTTAGAGAGATACATGAAGCTAATCATGACTCCCTTGAATGGACATAATGAGTCATTGGCTTTTACGAAACTTGTTTTCAACAATTGTTTTCTAGAGACACAGTTGGGTTCTATCTTGCAGAGCCATCCCCTATCCCACCAGACACACCGTTGGACCTCCTTCCATGTGAAACTAGTAGAAATGAAACTTGTACAATAAGTAGTAGTAGAAGTAGTATTAGTAGTACTAGTGCGGTAAGAGGTCCTTGTCCATATGATATATGGACCATGTACTTTGACAGATCCAAAACACAGGAGGGCTCTAGAGATGGTTGTGTTTTAATAGACTCGCTGTAGAGTAAACATTTAATCTCTAGTTGCTTGGTATTTGAGTGAACGAACAACACCGCAGAGTATGAAGCACTCATCTTGGGCTTACAAAAAAGCATTGACCTCAAGGTTGTTTTCTTGAAAGTGGTACGTGGCTCCGAAATCATGGTGCGTTAGGTACGTAACAGTATACATTGTGTGTCACCTTGTATTAAGAGTTATCAATAGGAGGTATGGCGACTCATTTCTCATTTCCAATATTTCAATATTATTTCAGTTCTAAGAATGTGTAATGCAGTTACGGATGCCTTAGGAAACATCTTGCTAGGATGTTACCGTTGAGGGACAAATTTACCATTGAAATTTTGTACAAACCATCCATGCCAGATAACATCACTAATAGTTGAATTGAGGCTTCTGTGATCCATAATAGTTTAAAGAATAACTTCGGCGTAAATCACATGTAGATATACATTTGTCGACGCGTTTCGAACCAACAAGTGTGGTTCATCGTCAACTTGTCCTGACGATGAACTACACTTGTTGGTTCGAAACGCGTCGAGAAATGTATATCACATGTGATTTACGCCGAAGTTATTCTTTAAACATCACTAATTTTTGTGTTTTTTTTTTATGATCAATAGATACTTCATTTTATGGCCAGCACTGACATATTCAAGGACATAATGATAGATGAGGACAACCACGAAAAGTATCTGTAGGACGCAACTAGTACAAGGAAATGAAATCTCATCTCCGAGGGTGTGGTATCATTGGAAAATTTGTATGACATGTGTTAGTGCCTGTCAGTCATGTCAGTCACCGACGATCAAATGTGCTCTTACATAAGTTAGTTTTAGGGTTTCAAGTCAAATTTTTATAGTTTCAAAGAGTTTTTCAATAAAAAATTTGGTCATTGGTTATGAAGGCAAGTCTTTACTATTCCTTTCAGTCTCATGGTCAAAGGATATCATCTTGGTCAAGTCAAATAATTGTTAGAAGAGTCCCATAGTCACTATGTTCATAATTCACCTAATAAGCCTATGCTAGGTCACCACTTGGTCACTAGGTTTAATTTATGAAAGTTGGTCTTTTTACCATAAAATTTCATTTTATGAGGAATAGTAGATATCAACTTGGTAATCAATGTTTTAAAGTCATGTTTTTTATTTCATTTTCTCAAATGAAATACCATCATTAAATCATAAAACTAAAGTGTCAAGTCCAAGTATAACTATTATGGTAGGTCCACTATCATTTTGCAAAGGGAAAATCGTTTTTATCCACTTATAAAGGCTCATCACTCACTCTCATTCCTCATTTTCCCATTGCACTTTCCAGTTCTCCATCTCATTCCACAAAGGTGATTATGTCATTCCAAGAGGGTTTGTTGCATCGAAAACTTGATTTCTGAAATTGCACTATGCAAATGACCTTGTTTCTGCTACGCATATACCAGGTAGCTGCTCCATCATCTCTCCAAGAATGTGAGCCCTCTGCAGTGGTTTCCTCGATCATGGTGACATTGTTCTACTACTAAAATAGGTTTGTGACCTATCTTGAGGTTCACACTTCTTTCATTTCCCTCATCTATGCTCATTTGTCTCATGTCTATCTCCTAGGGTTTTGAAATGCAGTTAGCAAGGTTTTCATCATTCTCTTGTTAAATTTGTTTCTAAACTCATATCTAAGTGCTTCCACACCGTCATCTATCCTAAATACACCCTCCCAAACACCCCCATCAAACCCACTCCCAAAATTCATCAATTCTACCTAAACCCTAGACAAACTGCACCTTTTTAACTACAGGATTGTGTTTCCTTTTTTGGAAACCTTCCACTCACCCAAATAATGTAATTCCACTTTCCCTAGCTTCCTAAAATCCCTCTCTACCCCCCCAAATTTTCTTGGAATTTTCTCACATCCCTATCCCCCTCATTTTCTCCAAACTCACTCATAGCTATTGAAAATTCCTTGTTTTCCCACAGTCAAAACCCTAGTTGCTATCCTAAGAGCTAAGTCCTGAGATGGAATCTAAAACCTTAGAGAAAAGGAAGCATAGAGGAGGACATGTCATCAGACATGAACCTACATCAACCCATGAGGTCTTATCATCTCCCTTCATTAGGAAATAATTTGAAGATGTAGCTTTCCTTACATTCTGTTAGAGGGTTGAATAATTAAAGTATCATGACCAATTGACTAGTGCTTTTTCCACTAAACTTAAAAGGGACAAACTGACCATAGCAGGGTTTCAAATCACTTTTTCAAGGAAACTTATCTCCACAACTACAGAGGTTCCAGACAATGGAGAAATCTGGTTCAAAAGAGAAGACCTTGACCTCCAAAACTACAAGATGTGCCTAAAGGCACAATACAAGGCAGCTCCAACATATATTTTTCCATTCAGATATTTGTTGGATAGGTACACCCCTCTCATGAAAATTATCATGAAGTATTTCACATGTGAAGGTAGGTATTCAAGGATATATAAGTATCACATGAAACTTCTGATGCATTTCACTGGTGTACAAAAGCAAGGGGAGAATCAATTTGTCCTATTACTTGTACAAAAGTTTGGTCAAAATGGCAGAAAAGGTACAAAAGCAAGGGGAGAATCAATATACTAGTTTGTTTCATCATGGCCTAGTGAAAGTGCTAGTTTTTCATCAATTAGCACAAGAAAATCTGTCTTGGGACCATTTTGCAAGTTCAGCTTTCCCTCCATCTTCTTCAACTAGGTCTAGTGATGAAACAACACCTTCAAGTTCGCCACTGCAACAAGAGAATTCTTCTTCAAGCAGGCCAACCAAGAGGAAAGATAGGGTAGAAGGGTCTCGCACATATTCTAGAGGTGATAGGCTTGTTTTTTGCTCAAGGGATTGTTGAAGGGGCCAAGCCTACAATAGGTAAAGTGACATTTTTCTCACAACATGAGGAGTCCTCTCATCCAGGTACACATGTGTCAACTATGGAGAAAGGATATGAGGGCAGGGTTAAAGATCATATCATCAGGGATAAGGAGGCTAAAATCAAGAGATTAAAAGGCAAATTGAGAGAGGAAAATTCTCTAATAATATGCCTGCAACAAGAGAATATGCAACTAAAGGTGAACCAAATGATTAAAGACAAACAAGCAGCTACTTCAAGGAAAGAAGATGAAAAGGGCAAAGCAGTGGTTGAATTGGAAGTGTCAAAGGGTAAAGTAAAGAAAAGTACATCAGGGAGACCAAGATCTAGAGCAACTAAAAGAGCCCTTGAGCTACAAAGAGAGGTTTCTCCACCAAAAGAACATATTATGGTAGATGACCTAATCACTAGAAAAATCAATGAAGATAGGGTTTATTAGCTTGATAAAGTAAATGGACACCTGAAGCAACCATTCAAGAAGGAAAACATGAACAACAACTTGCAGAGGCATATGGCTATGCACTACTATACAAGAAACAACGTATCTCAAGTCAAGATCAAGCATTTGAAGAACAAACTCAAGGAAAACCTAATTGGTCAAAAGGACAAGGAGAAGATTGATTTACTTGATGAGGCCTCCCTCATGGCATAGAATATCCTATTATACCCTCACTCGAAAACTTTAAGGAAATTTGGAGAAAATTTTGTCATTTTCAAAATTTTGGTGATTTTTCACTGTTTTAAAAACTAGGAAAATCTACAAGCGCAGCACCTTGGCACCACACTTTCATCTCATAGCTCCAAAAGCCAAAAAAATTATATACCTATATATATTTTTCCTTAAGGATCTAAAATATCCACTTTTTGAAGCAGATTAGCAAATTGGTGAGGAGAAAAAGGTCAAAAAAGGGGTGAAAAAAGACACTTTCATCCACTGTTCTGGAGCAGGTGTTGCACTTATAGAGTCACCTTGGGAGAATTGATTTTGGAAGGCCTTCTCGTGCTTCATTTCAAAAAAATCAAGTTGATCTAGAAACTAGACAAAAAATTCTAGTTGACCATTCTCTTACTTTTCAAATTTGACTTCCATAAGACCTTGAAAATCTACTTACAAGTTGGAGCTACACTTATAGCTGAATGCGCTACGCTTATAGCCAAATGTGCTATGCTTATAGCCAAATGTGCTATGCTTATAGCCAAATGTGCTATGATTATACCTGTAGCTGTCTTTTTCACTTCAATTTCACCAGATTTTGGTTTTATGATGTAATTTGGATATTTTAAAGACTTGATGATGTAATTATTGAGTTAATAGGCATGATAGGTTGTTTTTTGTGTTTAATTAAGCCTCATAAAGGTAGCAAAACTCAAATAAAAGTCTAAAACAGGAGTTTGTGTTTGACCTACTTACTCTCTCTTGTTTGTTGAGAGATTCTTGGTAACTATTCCACCACTTAGGGATTCGACCCCTGAAGGTGGGGAAATGGATGGTTTGAGTCTATATGTATCATTTCCCATTCAGTGAAAAGGGTTGGAATTTTATGGAGAGATGTGTACCTTATGTTTTTATACAACTAATAAAGGAGAAGTTGCAACTATTTTTCAAGAATACTTTGTTAGTGAGCCTATGGTGTTATTTTCCTTTCATATCAGTTTCTTATTGATGAAATCATCTCTCTTTACATGCTTTTATTTCTTCTTATGGTTTTACTTAGAGTCATATAGGAAGAATTCTTAGATTCAAAGCTCTATTTATGTGGAAAATCATGTTTGTATTTCTCTTCTTCTAAGATTAATGAATTCATGCTAATATATGCTCATTATGATTTCTTAAACTCTCAGACCTATAATACATTGACTAAATCTTAAGTTCACCACAACACATTGTTATCTAGCTCCTCTTTATGCCTGTTACTGCACACTTGATACCTTGACCTAATAACTTGCTCTCATTCCCTGGTCCAGCAAACCTAAAAAACCCTAATTTTTTAAATACTCAAACAAGGCTTATACATCTAGACTAAAATCCACGTCTTTTCCATTTATTCATTGAGAAATCCTCAGAGAGATCCCTGTTTGGTTCAGTAGGGCTAGTGACTAAACTGAAAGTGGTTCGAGGTTACCTCTTTCAATCTCCTCCTCATCCTGGGACATTGTAGAGGCTAACAACATGACAAACCATTTTCAGGGACCTGTGAATGCTAAGATCCATAACGCTACATTTTCGCATTAGCAAATCAATCTGGGAATAAAAAAAGATCTGAAGTATGTGAATCTTGGTAATTTTGTACACCACAAGAGCAGGAAGATTTTATCTACCTCTTCAAGCAGTACCTTGATTTCTTCATGTGGATGTACGATGATCTTAAGACATATGAAACATGAATAATCGAACACGTGATACCAATCAAAGAAGGGGCCAATCCTTTTCAACAGGAAATAAGGAAATTTCACCCGATACTTGAGCCCCTCATACAAAAATAATTGACGAAGTTTCTAGATGCTCGAATAATTTACGAAGTGCGACATTAGACACGGGTTTCTAACTTAGTCCCTGTAAGGAAGAAGTCTGGGGAGATCCGCCTGTGTGTAGATTTTCGCAACCTTAATCACCCCTTGGACAAAGACAATTACCCAGTTCCTTCCATGGAGCACATATTGAAGAAATTATATGGAGCATAGATGTTTTCTTCGTTAAACGATTTCTCGGATTACAAGCAGGTTTTGGTAGTAGAGCCTGACAGAGTGAAGACTACATTCTGTACCAAGTGGGGTACGTTCTCATTTCTCTGAATTTCGTTTACGCTGGCTAATGCAGGTGAAATGTTTTAGTGTGAAATTGACATATCTTTCCATGGGCTTTTCAGATAGAGCATAGTGGTCTACCTTGATGTTGTAAAATTGTTCTCAAGAAATTTTTTGAGTGATGCTGAAAATACGGGATATCATTGAGTCCCAAGAAGAGCATATTTGTAGTGTCTGAGGGTAACTTGCTTGGACATATTAGTGCTAAAAGTAGGATCAAGGTGGATCCAGACAGGGTTTAGACTATCACGCGGATTCCTCACCCCGTGAACAAGAAAGTCAAGCAGTCTTTCTCCGGGAAGATCAATTTCCTCAGAAAAATCATCTCTCACTATGCTCAGATCATCACAGGAGATGATCAAGAAGGACACAGTCTATAGTTGGGAAAAAATGTGAAAGGATGCGTTCACCCGTATAAAGAAAGCAATAGAAGAAGCACCAACGTTGTACAACCCAGAGTTCAACAAAGACTTATTTATCTACACTTTCGCTTCTGACACTTTTCTCACTATTGTGCTCACTCAAAAGGATGAGTTGAACAACAAGCGACCTATCTCCTTCATAAGTGTGATCCTACATGGACCAGAGCTCAACTATCCCTCTGTGAAAAAAAAGCTTTTGAAGTATACAAGGCAGTGAAGCACTTCAGACCCTACTTGTTAAAAAAACATTATATTATCTTTGTTCCACACCCAACAGTTAGATCACTACTTGTTCAACAATATCTGGGTGAAAGAAGGGTGAACTGGATGACTAGGCTGCAAGAATATGATCTTGACATCAAACCAGATCACACCATCAAGGGTCATGGTATTTGTAAGTTAGCAATAGAAGCAGTCAATGCACAAGAGGAAGAAGAAGAGCTCACAGGATGGGAGCAAGAAATAGAAATGTACAATGTTGAGCAAGCCTCTCCCACTTTAGATGGAAACACTTGGTATGCAGATGTGCACCGATACCTTGAGCATTGCACCGTGCCCTCTCATTTCTCTTTGCGATAGAAGATGGCACTTTGAATCAAAGCACTATCATACCAACTAGTGCATGGGGTGTTATACAGAAAGAACCATAATGGGATCTTGCCCAGGTGCCTAGAGGCACATGATTGAGACAAAGTTTTACGTGATCTCCATGATGGACCAGTCAGGGGAAACTTTGCCGGTAACACCACATCACACAAGGTCATGCAGGCTAGTCTCTACTGGCCTTCATTATTCAAGGATTCTCATTCCTATGCTAGAAAGTGTCTGGTTTGTCAAAGGTGTGCCGAAAAAAATCAGAGATCAGTAGCCCGCTACAACCTGTTGCAGTGTAAGAACCATTCCGACAGTGGGCTTTATATATCATTGGGGAAATTTCCCTTCATTCATCGAAGCAACACCTCTATATATTGATTGCTATATATTATTTCATGTGGTGGACAGAGGTAATTCCGTTGAAACATGTGAAAGATCAAGAATTCATCAACTTTTTGCGGCAGAATATCATTTCCAGGTTTGACGTTCCTACGTTGCTTGTTCTTTACAATGCAACATACTTTTATTCATTAAAGCTTTATGATTTTGAATTGGAAAATTTTATTGCTTGAAACATTCTGCTAACTATTATCCATAGGGGAATGGTTTGACCGAATCCACAAATAAAAACCTCATTTGCATCATCAAAAAGACCATATTATCTGAGAAGCAAAACTGGCACTCTGCTTTGGTGAATGCTTTATAGGCTAACCAAGTCACACTCGAACCTTCTCAGAATACTTCCCCCTACTTCTATATGTATGCAAAGGAAGTCACCCTTCCTCCAAATATCTACTTACCTACTCTCCAATTGTCCCAAGAATCCCAGGGAAAGCCTTGTCTCTTAGTTCAACGTAGGATGGACACTTTAAACAAGTTACAAGAAGAAAGGATGAAATCAAAAGAAACATTTTCTCTCCATCAGAACGGTATCAAGAGATGGTTTGAAAGAAAGTCTGTAGGGAAGACTAGCTTCAGTGTGGCGACTTAGTCTTGAAGTGGGACAAAGGCCATGAAGACAAAGGCAAGCACAATAAGTTTCAATCCCTGTGGATTTTCCTGTACACCATCCACGAAAACCTTGGCCAATACACGTATCGTCTTCAATCACTTGATGGGAAGATTGACTCTCTTGCTGTCAATGACCAAGACTTAAAATATTAACTTCAATGATGATCTGGGGCTGCGCCCCGCACTATGTATATAGTCCTTTGTCGTTTGTTGTTATATTTTCATTTTATTTTTATTATGTAAATAAGTGTTGTGCCCTACTACCTTCCAGATTCCAAATGTGTGTGTGGCTGAAGTTCCAAGAGTCTTATGACACTACCACCCTTTGCCAGTCCCGTGTCTGCCTTCTTTGTACTGGTTGTAACTTTTGGGCGATGAAGATATGATGGAAAATATGATCCATCAGTAAGGATATTTTTTCCCAACCATCAACCTATGTTCAGTCTGGGAACCTCCTGCCTATACTTAGTTTTCTACTTTTGGTGTTTTCAAGCTTAATGAACTAGTAGAAATGGAGAAGGGGAAAATCTAAAGGAGAAAACCTAAATCAGAGGTCTTTATATGCTTCTCTAAAGGAACAACCTATCCTACTCTCAATAAGTTGTGATCACTCTTCCACCTTGTTGATGCCTTGAAAATCGCTGCACCAACATCGAGGAAAACCACCTGGTCCAAACCTTAAAAGCAGCTCCTTTTCCGTTTGGTGTGGTGGCTCCGACTGGATATAATGGGACCAGTTTCCCAATAATTTATAAGTGGGATGGATAAGTGATTGATTTTCTAATATCTAATGGGAATGATGGATAATCTATAAAATGCAACAATATAAAAGTAACTAATCTATCCCGGGAATTCTTTTTCTTAGTGCAATTTTTGACGGTTCTTATTAACAAGTAGGCATACAGATGACTCTACTCATAAACAAAAATATTAATTCATATGATAATTACTTTGTTCAAGTAGTTGAACAAAGTAACAATTAAAACGTTATCACACTAATCTTTATATATTATTGACATATATATGTATGAAAAATATTAACTCTAAAACATTCAATAATGATTAGTCAAAGAATTGTTGTAAAAACATATACATATATCAATAATAGAAAAATAAATAAATGTTGATTCACATAAAAGCATGAAGCAAAAACATAGATGGTAGAGTCTCCTCCGATATGAATCGCATTCAGATCCCGCCTTTTAACTTGGAAATACTTTTACAGGAAGCAATAGTGCATATCATATAAAAGAATTTTTCATCAAAACTTAGAATTCAGGTCTAGTTTTTATAAAAATAAATATATCGGAAGTACAGTAGTGCAACTTCCGATCCAAGTCTTAATACAAAAATTTGAGGACCCTTTCTAAAAACACGAAAGGGTCTATAAATACTACTTTAAACTAACAAACTATGAAATAAATATGCTATGCACTGGTATAACCAAATCACAAAAATGTGAAAATCTTCTTGAAGTAGGAATGCTGCAGTAGGTCAGAATGGTTCACTATATTGGCTGATCATCTTGTGATTGCAGTTGACAAATGGCGAGCATCGGCTGAAGTTCTGGTGGATGACTCATGCGTAAGTGTAACTGAGCAGTGTATGTGGCATCAGTAAGTTTAGGAATCATATGTTGATTGCATCGGTAAGGCATTTCATTGATGTCCACTGGCTATATGGTTTGACAAGGAAAAACCAAAAGGTTTCCCATGTTAAACTTTGAATACTTGCGATCAATATTTCCCTCTGCTCCAACTCCTGTTTCCACGTCTGTTCTAATGCTTTTACTAATGGAAGTTTCCCTAGAGAACACTCTGTTATTAAATTTGATAAATAAAGACTATTATTAATCAATTCAACCACGTTGCATGTTGCCGATCTGCATCTTTATGTCGCTCTTTCTACCTTTATTAGCTGAGATTTCCATTCAGTAAATAGAATTTCTTTATGCGATTCTATAATTTGTGGTAGATTGACAGCTTTTCCCTCTTTAGTTTCTTGCTAAGAGAGAAAATTTGTTAATCTTTCATCTGCTTTTTCCAAGTTCAGCCTCGCATCAACTGATTTGTCCACCATGGATGATGAAATTTCACACAAAGGAAGAACGAGTGAGATATTATGACATAATAGGCTCAACTAACTAGACAATGCCCTAGTAATTTGTAGGGCCTCTGATCTGAATTCTCCCACTTGGGGATACTCCTTGAATCTTTCTATCTGGAGTGATAGTTGAGCGATCTGTTATTTCTTCGATTTAGTCAGCTATTCATTTAATGATTGCAACTTACTCAATGCTTGGGATAGTTCCTATTGCTTATGAATTGCATGCTCATAAATCCTTTGCTTTTCTTTGAGCAATTTCTCATTCAATTGGTCATTTAACTGCCTCTGGACTGCTAACTGTTGTTCCAACTGTTCTATCTTCTGTTGTTTCTCTTGTGCCTGTGCTTCCAGCAAAATGATTGCTTGGTCTTTTTCTTTTAACAAATTACTGACCTCTGATGCTTTATCCATTGTGGCCGTTGTGTATGCTCCAACATGAGAAAGTTTCGTGAGATCTTTAGAAGGATTAACTTTTTCTCTCCATACCACATTTTTTATCTCCATTTGTGAAGTCAAAAGAGGAGATTGATCAATTTTCCTCTTTTTCCTTTGTCTTTTGATTACAGCCCTATGCTTAGGGTTATAGAAGACATCTAATGGTGGTATCTCTTCTACATGTAAATCAATTTCATCGGAGGGATTTTTAGGGATTATTTCTACATCCTTATGAGTTATGGGTGGGCCACTTGTTCCTTTAGATAGAACTGTATTGATTTCTAATTTCTGATCAGTTGTCACCTCAAGTGTGCTGAACCCTTGAAGGCTCTCAGTATTTCTAATGATGGAATCAAATTGCTGCCATTCCTTGATCAATTTAGGATCAACATAAATGCTTGAATCAAGGAGTCCACTACTTGTTTCTTTTCCCTGCTACTGCTCTGGCAAATTTTCCTTTTGGGGAACCTTCTCCACTACAGGAGTATTATCGATAGCTTTCTATTCACTTTGACTCTGTGGCTGAATTGTTGGGGTTGTAGCTAATAGGTCCAAAGGTAGAGTTTGCAACCTCTGGGCTCTAAGCCTATTGAATTTTTCTAATCCCTCATCTCCATATTTGATCTTAGCCAATCCTTTATCCTAATAAAATATTTCGGCTGAAGCAAATAAATTATCAAAATCGTCTGCATCATGATCAAATTTGGTAAGTTTATCTTGAGAGGTAGCATTATGGGAAATCTTCCTTGGGTCATATTGCCTATTCGGAATGGTGGCAAGATTCAGCATCTGAATCCTCTTCGCCTTTTTCTTTGCATGCTTATAATCGTGTAAGGTAAAAATTCCACACCGTAGGGGGAATGTAGGCCACATATGTTTCTTGGAATCCTTCAGGGTCCTTGACATTCCTTCAACTATTATCTGATATGCCAACTCTCAGGCTAACAGTTTATCAGGAACATATAGAGGAAGAACATGGGGTTTTCTAAGAATACCAAAAATCCTCACATAAGTGAATTTCTCTTCTCCGAACCAGCTACCCCATTGCTATTAGGTCAATTGCTGCTTCCTTAGATATCCTAGGGGCAGGCTTATTGAAGATAGAATAATATACAGGTAGGACAACACCATTGCAAATTCTGTACAACTGATTTTTATAGTGGGCCTTCCACAACTGTTTGTGATAGATATGAATAGGATTAGGGTCTTGGGAAGTCCACTTCCATCCGAGTACAAGGTATTCAAAATTAAAACAAATAATATCAATAATATATGCACTGTAGTAGAAAGGAGGAATGATCCGAGAAGTTGTATATGCTCTCGTTCTGTATTCTAATATCTGAGTGGCTAGTCTATCAGATATTACATTTTCCCAATCCATAACATAACCATTAATCGCAACTTCCATTAACGAGACCATATCTATAGTAAATCTTGCAGAATCATGTTGTCCCCATAGTCTACACATCATAGTGCCAACATAACAATAAGGAGAAGCTAATGAGTCAACAAAATACTTACCCGATGACTTGTGCTTATGTTCCTCCGAGAAATGCCTCCAATGTTTGATTAAGTCCGATTCCAAGTCATTGTATTTTGCAAATGCTTCCAGGAATTCCTTGTTATATCACTTCTCAGGTGGAGGTAGATGGTACATTTGCCTGAGATCTTCAGGTTTAAATGACCCGAACATACTTCCATCAGCTGTGGAAAATGTTCTATTTGAAGTTGGGGTTTTCTCAATGACCCATCTAACCACATCAGTATATGGAAACATTTTGGCCCGCGCTACTATCCTGTGAAGGTATCTATAGGATAATTCTTTGAGAGTTCTTTCTGTCTTGCTAGTTGAATCTGTTGTGGCTTCCTCTTCCAATTCTTCGGGCTCCTCTACTTCTATAAAATTGTATATGCTTTCCCAACTCGTATTTCCCAGACCGAGACATTTTGTATCTGATATTAGTCCCTTCTTGCTCAGTCATGGTTCTTTAGCTACAGGAGTTGCCTTAGCCTTCTTAGATTTCTTCCCCATTTTCTCTGGGTTCATGAGTTCAAAGAAACTCTGCACAAACAATTACAAATCGTAACACAGAGATATTGCCACTGAAAGCCAATATGAAAATGAACAGAATTAAGGTGATTGACATACGATAAGTCAGATGTAGTTAAGAACCACCACAAGTGAAATATTTGAAGGATTTACTCTTAACCATGAAATTTAATAGTTGTTCGAGCCGCCAATCATGATGAATCAATATCATAAATACCCGTCTCATCGATCATATATTGAATGATTACCTCAAGCATGTCTTACCTCAAGCATGTCTCTGGATTTCCTCGATAGGTGATCGGTGATAAATCGCAAATCGCAATCGAGAGTTTCAAAGGGAGAGGCTTCATGACTTGCAACAAATATCTCTGATTGCCGATAAAATGATATTATAATAAAACGAAGTATTATGCATGCAAACCATTTAGCGTATGTTTTCCTCTTGAGATGTGCGCCTTATTGATTGATCGCAATCGGGGGTTTCGACTTGCGCTTTATCCCTTTGTCATATGATATCTCCGATTGCCGATTGTGATTACTTTTATCAGATCGGAGGATTTGATGAAGCCCTATTTATGTGTGTCCCTTTGTCATTGTGATACGCAATCTTCGATCGCTTTATCGCAATGTAGAATTATTTATAATGTTTTTCAAAGGAACACTTTTTACTTTTCAAAAGGCTTTACAAAATGAATTATTTACCTTAAGCCTTTTGATAAAGATTTTTATTATAATGAGGTCAATACCAATTTTATTTATTAACTCACCAATCTTACTAATTTTATTTTAAAAAGGACCCATTTCTTATTAAAAAATTTGTGTAAAAGTTTTATAGAAATGGGGGGTTGTTGTACAGCACAACAATTGGCGATTCACTAGAAGAAATAGTTATCTCTGAGAAAGTAATGTAATATTTTAACCTTCTTAATCTGAAAAATTTAGCCCCGGATGCGGGTGTTTCAAGGGCACTCTAGGTGTATGGGATAGGGGTGGCGCAGGGTCGACCAACACCTGCCAACCCCAAACAATATGGAAAGCGGGATGATAGGCTTCATATGGTCACAAACGCCATCACATGGCCTCGCGCGATGGGAACCTGGACGGAACATGAGAGCCGAGGACATAATGATTGCCACCGCTTGTGTCTGGGATAGTTGGCCTTCGGCTGCATTGAATGCTGCAGTTATGGTGGAGGATTGCCGAGGCATGGAGATTTTTGATAAAACCCGAGACAACAATGGCTATGACAGAAGGCTTTCCAAGCACTACTGGTTGGAAGTCGGTGGGTTCTGGGAGAGGGCTGAGCTCCGTCGTATTGTTGCGACGTGCCACCTCTGGTTGGAAGTCGGCGGGTTTCGGGAGAGGGGCAAGCTCATTTGTGTGGCCGCGACGCGCCCTCTGTTCGCTCACGCTCTCCTCTGCTTGCGTCTGCGCATTCGTTCATTCACCCGTTCCATCATGGTTAGGCACAGGCTCATCAACAGAAGGGGACGCTCGAGAGGGGGAAGCGCCCGTCAGCAAGACAGAAGGCGCAACTCCTCAAGCTCTCCCTCATCCACATCAGACAATCCCCAGTATCCTAACACGCGAAGTGGGCGTGGGCGACTTCACACGACGCCCTTCCCCCTGCCAAGGCAGCCGTCCCCCCACACCGCGCTCTTCCACTTCAGGAGCACGTTGAATCAACCAGTTATCACGACTACCATATCCATCTTGTTCACAGAGGAAGAGGCTCAGAACAATCAGGGCCTCTGCTCGGGTAGTGCTGCCTTCAGGGCAGAGCCAAGTCAGCCCGGAACTCGACAGAACCAGTGCGCTGCTGAGGAACCTGAGCCAGAGGGGCAGCATCGGAGGCCGGGGAAGGAGGTTGCGCAACATAAGGAAGAGGAATAAAATCCTCATCAGGCCTCGCCAAGCAAAGAGATGCATTCTCAAAACAAGGAGGACACGCGGCGGGAGGAAGGAATAGAGATGCCAAACCCCGACAACTGTGAAGATTGGGGCTGCCCGATAAAGGAAGAGCCGACTACGGAGCTTGTCATGCCTAATGCCAGGAGGCAGTTCTTCTAAGTTCTGGTTCTTTTTGTTTTTTTTTCCATGATGGTTCATCCAGCTGGATGTAATGCCGAATTTTTCTGACTTGTATGCTCGGTTTGGTAGCAATTTGGACACTATGTCTTCCGGTATTTTTGGTTCCCTCCAGACTGGTTTCCCCTCTGTTGGGGCAGTCTCAAACCAGGGTTTTTCAATGCTAAGCTTGTCTGTCCTCTCGGACAGCAACCGCACTCTCTGTAAATAGTTTTTTTCTTTTTAATAGATTAATCATACTTAGCAAAAAAAAAAATCTGAAAAATTTAGTGGATAGAGAAAATCTATTATAACTAGGTAATCATAAACTCTGAATATAATGAAAACTATTTTTTCTATCTCTTTCTTATCTCAAAATTACATACATTCTAAGTTTAAGTAAACCCTTTTTTTGGTTGATAATGATAAAACAAGAGTCTTCTCCAACTTAGCTTTTATAATGACTCCTTTGTCATAGGTAGAGCCATCGCTGTCAGCAAACATTTATAGTCTTGATAAGGTTACCTTTTAACCATTTGATCATTCATTGTCCCATCCATTTCAGAGTATAATTTAAAAGAATGAATCCAAAAGATATGTTTCCACACATTTTGTATTGCATTTTTCTTTTTTGGTTATTTGTTTATTTTGTAAGATAAAAATTCATTGTCCTAGTTTGGTGGCCAGCTGTTGACAATGCCATTCACTGGTTGTAATTTAACTGAACAAGCTGGCTCATGATGAGACCCCTTGTCTTATAATTATAATCCATTACACTGTTTTGGTATGCAGTGTTGGTAATGTCAGTTGAACTAGTCCCCTATGATCATGGTAAGCAAGCTCATAATGAGACCTCTTATCTCTTATATCCAATATATTTTAGAATTACACTCTGAAAAATCATAACTTTGATGGATGGGGTGAATAATTTTCTCCCTAAGATAACATGGATGACAATTTTAAGAGTTGAAGATGCTAAGATTGGATCAGTTTTTTGCTTTCTATTGATAACCTTTTTTAGGCTTTTAAAACTTAGAATGATTTACAGTATTTTCAAGTTTTTAGAAGATTTTACAAAAATAAATAGGGTTTTCAGAGTTTAATATACTTAATTCTTAGAACTTTCTTCTCATCTATCAAAAGTAAATACTAACACTATTTTTCTTTTAAGCAACCTTTTCAAAATAGTAAAAACCAATAGAGGGCTATTTACAACTTTATTTTTCGAGAGAGAAATAAAACTAATTAGTCACACAAATATAGCTGAAAATTGAATATTTATAGAGTGAGCAGGGGTTGCCTCCTCAAGTGAAGAATTTTTTCAAAATAAGCCCATTAAAAGGGAGAGAATCTCTCTTTCCTGATAGGTCTTGCAATATGAATGTTGGTGGACCTACCTTCTTGCTGATTTGAAATGGTCCAAGCCACATTTTCTGAAATTTAGTGTGTTTTCCTTTATCCTCGTGGGCTTTGTCCCATTTCAAAACAAGATCACCAACTTGTAAAAGTTTTGGGCCGGAGGAAGTTGTATCAAAAGAAGACTTAATAATTTTTTGATACTTCACATGTGTAGTTCGGGCTTTCTCCCTTTCTTCTTCTAATTTTAGGATCTGATTATGTCTCAATTGAATAGAAGATGAGGGATTTTCTTCAATAAACTACACTAATGCTAGTGATAGAAGTACTAAGTTTGCTGGTGTGACAACCTCCTTTCGATACACTAGATTAAATGGAGAAGTGCCTATTGAGGCCTTCTGTGTTATACGGTCTACCCATAATGCAAATATCAAAGACTTATGCCAATTCTTATGATTCTAATCAATAGTTCTCTTAATAATTTTGATAAGATTTTTATTGGTGGATTCTACTAAACCATTATCCTGAGGGTAGTAGTTTGCAGAACATTTCAATTTGAATCCTCTTTTGATAGCAAATTCAAGTATGGAATTACCAGAAAAATAAGATGCATTATCAAAACTAAGAGTGTTTGGGACACCAAACCTGGTAATGATGAACTAGTCTATGAATTCAACAATTGCCTCAGAGTTTGATGTCTTCAAAGGAATTGCTTCTATCCACTTAGTAAAGTAATCTGTAGCTGTAAGGATATACCTATGATGTTTGGATGAATGTGAAATAATTTATCCAGCGATATCCAATCACCATTGTTCAAAGGGCTGCTCAATGTTGACTGGTTGCAAAGGAAAAGCTGGCTTCCTTTGTCATCCACTAGTAGTTTGACATGTTCTGCATTTCTTTACATATTCATGAGTATCTTTGAATAAGGTGGGCCAATAATACCCAACATGAATAATTTTGTGAGCTGTTGTATCAGCTCCAAAATGTCCTCCTGCTGGACCGTCATGTAACACCTGCAAGACCTTTTGCGCTTTAGGTTTTTTTAAGCATCTTAACAAAATTGAATCATAATTCCATCTAAACACACATCATCAACAATCATGAAGTTTTTTTCTTCGAGTCGTATGGAACGTTTATTTTTATAGGAAATATTAGAAGGAGCATATCCATTTTTCAAATAAGATATCAAATCTGCATTTTGGGATTCACGATTGATGGTAGTTATCTCCTTGATTTCTTCAATATTGTTTGTACCTTCATGTTCCTGAATATTAGAAGCTCCTTCTAACAACCTGCAAAAACCTTGGCCTTTGACAATCTTTATTAGTCTAATGTCCAAATCATACTCTTGTAATGTTGTGACCCAGTTTGCCTTTTTTCGCCCAATTCCCTTTGAACTAGTAACTGTCTTACCGCTGAAAAAGGGACTATAACTTTTGTGTGAGCCTTTAAGAGAAAGGGCCTAAAATGTTTAATGGCTTTGAATATAGAAAATGCTTGCTTTTCAACTTCAAAGTAATTAAGTTCAGCACCTTGAAGATTTGAACTATAAAATGATATTGGTGCTTCCAAGTTTTGATCATTGATTTGTGTCAGCATTGCTGCATAAGATGAATCAGATGCTAAAGTGTATAAAATAAAATGATTTGAAAAATTGGGAGTTTTTAACACAGGTATGATTTCTTGTTTGATCAAATCTAAAGTCTCCCTTTCTATAGGCCCCCATTTAAACACTGAATCTTTCTTAATCATGATTTGTAATGGTAAAACAATCTGTGAAAAATCTGGAACAAATCTTTTTACAAAATTTATTTGACCTAAAAATGATGCATTGATTTTTTATTATGTGGAAATGGAATATCAGAAATATTTTTAATTCTATCTGGATCAATATAAATACCATTGTTTGAAACAATGAATCCCAAGAGTTTACCTTGGTTGAGAGCAAAAAATGACTTCCTAGGATTCAGTGAAATCCCATACCTTTTACAGCGTTCAAAGATTTGTTTCAAATCATGTAAATGATTTGCTCTTTTCTTAGAGAAGATAGTAATGTCATCCAAATAGACAACTATTGGTTTATTAATCAGACCTTTGAATGCTATATCCGTCGCTCGTTGGAAGGTAGCTCCAACATTAATTAAACCGAAAGGTATTTTTTGATAGGCATAAGTTCCCCACTTAGTTCTGAAAGTAGTCTTGAGTCTGTAATCGAGGTGCACCAAGATTTGGTTATACCCTGAAAACCCATCTAAAAAAGACATTAATTCACAACCAACTACTGAATGCAGAGTTTGCTCCATTGTTGGTAGTGGAAAGTTATCCTTTTGACTCGCTTTATTAAGATTTCTGACATTAATGCAAATTCTAATAACCATTCTTCTTTCTCACTAGCACCAAGTTGGACACCCAATTTGAATGTCTAACAGGAAAAATTATCTTGGCCTGCAAGAGTTTGTTTAACTCAACTTTTATTTGACTTTCGAGGTTCGGATGAATTTTCCTTAATTTCTGTTGTACTGTTTTTCTTCAGATATCATTGGAATTGTATGTTGTATGATAGAAGTATCATATTTTTTCAAGTTATCATAATTCTAAGTGAAGACATTTTTATATCTATTCAATAATCTGATAAATGCAAATCTTTCTTCTGAAGTAAGTCCTAATCCCAGATTAATATTTTGTGGTTTGGCCTCTATGCCAAGATTTATTAATTCAAATTTCAAAGTAGAATTTTGAAGCTTTGAATTAGTAACCTATATAAACCTATCTTTGATGTTATAAATGTCTTCAAGTTTGACCACTGGTTTAGGTATTGAATTTTCTTTGAGTTTTTTCTTCATTTGAAGATCATGCTCACTTTCATCAATAATTTGATCATCATAGGACTTATCAGAAGTTAAAAAATATAAAATGTCATCGTCATGATTGAACACTCGCCAGTTAGTGACATTATCGGGAATTGATGGTCTGATAATTAACTCTACTGAAAATCTATCAGGACTGTAATCTTTGAGATGGAAGGAGCTTAAAAGCAACATTGGCTAGTAAATCTGCTGCTGCATTCTAAGATCTAGAAATAGGAGAAATATTAAATGCTAGAAAATGAGATACAAGGTCTTGTACCAGGGATTGATAATGTTTAAGGTGACTAGAAAGGCAATGTACAGTATTTTTGACTTGCTTTATAACAATTTCAGAGTCACCGAACACTTTCAAATATTGTACCTTAAGACCTATTTCTTTGTAAAGTCCTTGAATCAAGTCTTCGTATTCAGCAGTATTATTTGTGCACTCAAATTCTAATCTACATGATAGAATAGTCTTTTCTTCCTAAGGACTAACTAAAATACATCATGTTCCTGCGCCGTCATTAGATTTAGACCCATCAAAATATAATGACCATAATAAAGGTTTATCTACAGTTTTATTTACAATTTCCTCAACAATCTTAACACATCTTGATGTATCTATTTGGGAAAAAATTTCAATTTGAGATGTGAAATTATTGACTGAGAAAGGTGATGATTGAGCACTGAAATTACCAAAGAATGATTCAGATGAGTAATTACCAATAATATTATTGTTAAATGTTATAGGCTCGTTTTTTTGTTCAAACTCTGTTATGGTATGAGTCATATGCTTCTCCCGATCAATCTTACTCTGATTTGGCTTCCCCTTATAGGGAAGCCACATATGAGACCAATGGTAGAAATGTAACCATGAAGTTTCTCAGACTAGTCTCTACTTAAAATCAAACCATAAAACTCAGGAATATCAGCAATTAATATATCAATTCTCTGAACCACTCTTGGATCAGCTGATAACCTAATAGTAACTGAGTTGATTTCTCCCAATACTTGGACCTTAGTTCTATCCAACTGGACAATATGCACTGCAGACTCTTGGGGTTCAATATTTAGCTTAGAACAACCCGAAGCTGACATTATATTCGATGAAGCCCCTGAGTCTATCAGGAAACTGTGCAGATTTCTATTATAAATCTCATAGGTCAAAAGGAAAGGAGGAGTATGGGAATTTGATCTATCTTCGATTAGAACAACATTAGTAGCTTCTACTCTACTAGCTAGTGGCTTACTTGTCTCATTAGCAACTTTGTACAATACAGCGTTCGGAAGAGGAGAAGAAGGTATTGCATTTAATTCATTGAACAATGATTTTTGTTGATGTTTAAGTTTACTAAGCACAAACATAGTGATATTTTCTTTCGTTTTCTTCATGTCTTCAATGATGTTGTAATCCATAGAGTCTGCAACTACTAATGTTTTAGATGATGAAAGTGGATTGGAAGCTGATGGCTGATTTTGAGTAGATATCGCTATAGACTTCTTTGCGGGAGCCCTTTCTTTAGTAGTAGTACCCATGTTCTTTTTCTTTTGAGTTGTTTGAAAAGGTTTAGGAGTCCATTTACTCCTGGTACTTATTGGAAAAGCTTCCTGTTCATTTTCAGTATCAGAATTGGGCAAAATGAAGTCCCACATCCCATGACATTCTACAACTACTTCTTCTTCAGTTTCTTCAGTTGATAAGACTGTATCTTCTTCTTCATCGTCCTCGGGGTCTGACTCTATGTTGGATATAGCATTAGGGGGTTTTGATTCTGGTTTCTTAAAGTTTCTAAATGGCTTCTTAGTTGAGGTCTCAGCTACTTGTTTCCTAATTTCTATCATTTCATTTGACATAGTTTTTAAAACCTTTTAGAGACCTTCCATACCGTATGGATCTTTGTCCATTTTCTTCTTTGAATCATCTTTGAAGGTGACTTTTTTAGATTTTCCATCTTCAAGAGCAACTTTCCTTTCTAAGGCGATGATACGTTTTTCCATAGCAATTGCCTCTTTCATATTCTTTACTAGAGTAGGTTTTGCAGCCCTATCTACAAAGATAGCTATGTTTGAAGGTAAAGCTAATATATACCATTCACTTCTAACCTGTTCACTAGGTTTTGAGGCAGTAGGAATCTTATTTAAGAGTTTATTAAATCGTGAATTTAACTCTTTTATAGGCTCTCTAGATTCTGTTTTAAGATTTGAAAGATTATTAATTAACGTTGCTACAGATCTGTCATCACCATATTTAGTTAAGAACTGATCTTGGAAAATATTCCAACTAGTAATGGATCCTGATGGTAAGGAAAAGTACCAAGACCCGGCTGATCCTTGTAGGGTATACGGGAAAAGTCTGACAACCACATCTTCTTCAGTAACTCCTTTTAAATTGATTGAGAACATAAAGTTGTTTATGTGTTCATCTGCCTGCACTCCTGCATCTGGATTGAATTTCGGCAACCATTTCTCTGGATGAGCTGGAAATGGGTTCAAAGGTGCAGGCATTGTGACTGAACCATGATTGTTCCATGGGTTTTGTGCCATTATTGAGCTACTAATGGATGATAGCGCAGATGAAGTCCCAAATGGTTGAGAAAGAGCGGATATTGAAGTTCGAGATGGTTAAGAGGTAGATGTTGAAGTTCCAATACCCTGTTGAATGACAATTTGAGTGGGGGAGTGGATGGTTGACTTTGCAATGAAGAAGATGAAATATATGATGATGATGAGAAAGTCTCACTATCAGACCCTTAAGTTGTCTTCCTTGCTCTTTTTCATTTAGGCAAAGGTAATTCAGTAGGTTCAATACCAAGCTTTTCACTCTGAAGTCTGGTGAGGGGATGAAAAGGAATGAATTGTGAAGTCACATTATCTTGAGATGAAGATTTCTGTGGTGATATTGAGAATCCTTGAAGTTTATGAATTAGAGACTGTACTTTAGGAGATTTTAGAGTTGATTTATTTGAGATGTTTTGAGGTTGAGCAGCTGTTGTTGTTTCCTCAACTTCTCGCTTAGAAACTGGAGTTTTAGCATGCAAGGGAGAAGTTGGAGGTGAGGTGGAGGGAGATTTACTCTCAGAATGGATTATAGATTTATATTTTCTCGCCATTCACAGTTCATGCCCTCCTTCTAGAGCCAAAAATGTTGATGCCTCGAAAATCGTTGCACCAACATCGGGGAAAACCACCCGGTCCGAACCTTAAAAGTAGTTCCTTTTCCGTTTGGTGTGGTGGCTCTGACTAGATATAATGCGACCAATTTCCCAATGATTTATAAGTGGGATGGATAAGTGATCAATTTTCTAATATCTAATGGGAATGATGGATAATTTATAAAATGAAACAATATAAAAGTAACTAATCTATCCCGGGAAGTCTTTTTCTTAGTGCAATTTTTTATGCTTCTTATTGACAAGTAGGCATATAGATGACTCTACTCATAAACAAAAATATTCATTCATATTCATTCATATGATAATTAATTTGTTTAAGTGGTTGAACAAAGTAATAATTAAAATGTTATCACACTAATCTTTATATATTACTAACATACATATGTATGAAAAATAACAACTCTTAAGCATTCAATAGTGATAAGTCAAAGAATTGCTATAAAACATATACATATATCAATAATAGTAAAATAAATAAATGTTGATTCACATAAAAGGATGAAACAAAAACATAGATAGTAATACCATATGCATTTGAGTCTCCTCTGATATGAATCACATTCAGATCTCACCTTTTAACTTGGAAAGACTTTTACAGGAAGCAATAGTGCATATCATATAAAAGCATTCTTCATCAAAACTCATAATTCAGGTCCAATTTTTATAAAATAAAAATATCAGAAGCACAGTAGTGCAACTTCCGATCCAAGTATTAATACAAAAATTTGAGGACCCTTTCTAGAAACATGAAAGGGTCTATAAATACTATAAAATAACAAACTATGAAATAAATATGCTATGCACTGGTATAACCAAATCACAAAAATGTGAAAATCTTCTTGAAATAGGCATGTTGTAGTCAGTCAGAATGGTTCACTGTATTGGCTGATCATCTTGTGATTGGAGTTGACAAATGGCGAGTATCGGTTGAATTTCTAGTGGATGACCCATGTGTGAGTGTAACTAAGCAATGTATGTGGCATCAGTAAGTTCAGGAATCATATGGCTGATTGCATCGATAAGGCATTTCATTGTTGTTCGCTGACTATATGGTTTGACAAGGAAAAACCAAAAGGTTTCCCATGTTAAACTTTGAATACCTGCGATCAATCTTTCCCTCTGCTCTAGCTCCTATTTCCACGTCTCTTCTAATGCTTTTACTGATGGAAGTTTCCCTAGAGAACACTCTGTTATTAAATTTGATACATAAAGACTATTATTAATCAATTAAACCATGTTGCCTATTGTCGATCTGCATCTTGATGTCGCTCTTTCTGCCTTCATTAGATGAGACTACCATTCAGTAAATAGAATTTCTTTATGCAATTCCAAAATTTGTGGTAGATTGGCAGCTTTTCCCTCTTTAGTTTCTTGCCAAGAGAGAAAATTTGCTAATCTTTCATCTGCTTTTTCCAAGTTCAGTCTTGCATCAACTGATTTGTTTACCATGGATGATGAAATTTCACACAAAGGAAGAAAGAGTGAGATATGATGAAATAATAGGCTCAACTGACTAGACAATGCCCTAGTGATCTGTAGGGCCTTCAATCTGAATTCTCCCACTTAGGGATACTCCTTGAATATTTCTATCTGGAGTGATAGCTGAGCAATCTATTCTTCCTTCTATTTAGTCAGTTGTTCATTTAATGATTGCAACTTACTCAATGCTTGGGATAGTTTTTGTTGCTTATGAATTGCATGCTCATCAATCCTTTGCTTTTCTTTGAGAAATTTCTCATTCAATTGTTCGTTTAACTGCCTCTGGACTGCTAACTATTGTTCCAACTATTCTATCTTCTATTGTTTCTCTTGTTCCTGTGCTTCTAGCAAAATGATTGCTTGGTCTTTTTCTTTTAACAAATTACTGACCTCTGATGCTTTATCCATTGTGGCCGCTATGTATGCTCCAACATACTGAGAAAGTTTGGTGAGATCTTCAAAAGGCTTAACTTCTTCTCTCCATACCATATTTTTTATCTCCATTTGCGAAGTCAAAAGAGGAGATTGATCAATTTTCCTCTTTTTCCTTTGCCTTTTGATTACAGCCCTATGCTTAGGGCTGTAGAAGACATCTAATGGTGGTATCTCTTCTACATGTAAAACAATTTCATCTAAGGGATTTTCAGGGATTATTTCTACATCCTTCAGTCAGAACTGTATTGATTACTGATTTCTGACCAGTTGTCACCTCAGGTGTACTGAATCCTTGAAGGCTTGCGGTATTTCTAATGATGGAATCAAATTGCTACCATTCCTTGATCAGTTTAGGATCAACATAAATGCTTGAATCAAGGAGTCCACTACTTGTTTTTTGTCCCTGCTCCCGCTCTAGAAACTTTTCCTTTTCAGGAACCTTCTCCACTACAGGAGTATTATCAACATCTTTCTGTTCACTTTGACTCTATGGTTGAACTGTTGGAGATGTAACTAATAGGTCCAAAGATAGAGTTTGCAACCTCTGGGCTCTAAGCCTATTGAATTTTTCTAACCCCTCATCTTTGTATTTGATCCTAGCCAATCCTTTAACCTGATAAAATATTTCGGCTGAAGTAAATAAATCATCAAAGTCATCTGCTTCATGATCAAATTTGATAAGTTTAGCTTGAAAGGTAACATTATGGGCAACCTTCCTTGGGTCATATTGCCTATTTGGAATGGTGGAAAGATTTAGCATCTGAATCTTCTTTACCTCTTTCTCTGCATGCTTATAATCTTATAAGTTAAAAATGCCACACCATAGGGGGAATTTAGGCCACATATGTTTCTTGGAATCCTTCAAGGTTCTTGAAATTTCTTCAACTGTTATCTGATATGCCAACTCTCGGGCTAACAGTTTATCAAGAACATTTAGAGGAAGAACATGGGGTTTGGTAAGACTACCAAAAAGCCTCACATAAGTGAATTTATCTTCTCCGAACCAGCTACCCATTGCTGTTAGGTCAATTTCTGCTTCCTGAGATATCCTAGGGGCAGACTTATTGAAGACAGAATAATATACAGGTAGGACAAAACCATTGCAAATTCTGTACACGTGATTCTTATAGTGGGCCTTCCACAACTGTTTGTGATAGATATGAATAGGATTAGGGTCTTGGGAAGTCCACTTCCATCCGAGTACAAGGTATTCAGAATTAAACAAATAATATCAAGAATATATGCACTGTAGTAGAAAGGAGGAATGATCCGGGAAGTTGTATATGCTCTCCTTCTGTATTCTAATATCTCAGTGGCTATTCTATCAGATAGAATATTTTCCCAATCCATAACATAACCATTCATTGCAGCTTCCATTAATGGGTCCATATCTATAGTAAACCTTGTAGAATCATGTTGTCCCCATATTCTACACATCTTAGCGCTAGCATAGCAATAAGGAAAAGCTAATGAGTCAACAAAATACTTACCCAATGACTCGTGCTTATGTTTCTCCAGGAAATTCCTCCCATGTTTGATCGGGTCCAATTCCAAGTCATTTTCTTTTGCAAATGCTTCTAGGAATGCCTTGTTATATCACTTTTCGGGCGGAGGTAGATGGTACATTTGCTTGAGATCTTCAGGTTTAAATGGCCCGAACATCCTTCCATCAGTCGTGGAAAATGTTCTATCTGAAGTTGGGATTTTCTCAAAGACCCATCTAACCACATCAATATATGGCAAAATTTTGGCCAACGCTGCTATCCTGTGAAGGTATGGATAGGCCAATTCTTTAAGAGTTCTTTCGGTCTTGCTACCGGAATCGACTGTGGCTTCCTCTTCCAATTCTTCGAGCTCCTTTGCTTCTATCAAATTGTAGATGCTTTCCTAGCTCGTATTTCCCAGACTGAGACATGTATCTGATATTAGTCCCTTCTTGCTCGGTCCTGGTTCTTTAGCTACAGGAGTTGCCTTGGCCTTCTTAGATTTATTCCCCATTTTCTCCGAGTTCATGAGTTCAAAGAAACTCTGCACAGACAATTACAAATCGTAACATAGATATATTGCCACTGAAATCCAATATGAAAATGAACAGAATTAAGATGATTGACATATGATAAGTCGGATGTAGTTAAGAACCACCACGAGTGAAATCTTTGAAGGATTTACTCTTAACCGTGAAATTTAATAGCTATTCGAGCCGCCAATCATGATGAATTAATATCATAAATACCCGTCTCATCAATCATATATTGAATGATTACCTCAAGCGTGTCTCTGGATTTCCCTGATCGGCAATCGGTGATAAATCGCAAATTGCAATCAGGAGCTTCAAGGGAGGGCTTCATTACTTGCAATGAATATCTTTGATTGCCGATAAAGTGATATTATAATAAAATGGAGTATTATGCATACAAACCATTTAGCATATGTTTTCCTCTTGAGATGTGTGCCTTATTGATTGATCGCAATCGGGGGTTTTAGCTTGCACTTAAGCCCTTTGTCATATGATATCTCCGATTGTCTATTCCAATTGCTTCTATTAGATCGGAGGATTTGATGAGGCCCTGTTTATGTGTGTCCCTTTGTCATTGTGATACGCGATCTCTAATTGCTTTATCGCAATGTAAAATTATTTATAATGTTTTTCAAAGGAACACTTTATACTTTTCAAAAGGCTTTACAAAATGAATTATTTACATCAGGCCTTTTGATAAAGTTTTTTCTTATAATGAGGTCAATACCAGTTTTATTTATTAACTCACAAATCTTACTAACTTTATTTAAAAAATGACCCATTTCTTATTAAAAATTTGTGTAAAAGCTTTTTAGAAATGGGGGGTTGTTGTACAACACAACACACCCCACAATAGACAAGTTTCGATGCACAATTCTCTTTAAATAAATAAATAAAGGCGAAAGAAGAGAAAGGCTTCCTACGTAGAGAGGTGAAGAAGGAAACTCCATCGGGGTACTATCCAAACTCATTGGTAGTGGAGAAATGATTGTGATCCTGTGTGACTCTTTTGAGGTACTATCCAAGCCTGATGGAAGTGGAGCAACACTAGAGACGAAAAACTATACTCTGAAAATCTTAATCTTGCGATCTAAACTACCCTTGCCAATTCGAAACACTGTGATTTGGTTGAATCTTATGTTGTGTTCAAATGAGAAGGTACAAGGGGGAACCATGTCTACCCATGGTGTAAGTGGGGAAGTCAAAGTAATTTGCACAATGAATCAATACTCCCTGAAGTACCAAGGCCCTGCACTAAAAATGAACCAAGACAAAGAAGCTGGTATTCAACTAGTGTGTCACCAAGTGTTGTAGCGGTTGCAACACCCTCCAAAAATTTTTCTCGCACTTAAATTTTGGAGCATTCCTTGGTCTTTCCCTTTATGGTTGCAATCACTTGAGCTCTTTTCATGAGCTTTCTAAGGTTCTTTTCACCCCTTTCGCTTGTTTGATCAACTGTCATCTTTTAGCATGTTTGATTGTTTTACCATGCTTACGGTCCTTTTCTGGTGACTTTGAAGGTTGGTATTTATATATTTGAGTTTTCCTATCTATGTAGACATTGGTCACACTCATACACAAATTTTTAAGCACTGTCGCACAAGTGTCAACACGATCATCCTAAGTCCACCCTTAGTGTCACACTTGTCGCTTTTCATTCTAGGAAAGTCTCACAAAGGGTAATTCTTTGTCTTTTTGTTCTAGTGGTATATGTTTTCATGTCATTGAAGTATAATAAGTGTGTGATCATAAGTTCAAGTTCCTCACAAGCTCACTTTCCTCCTGCAATTAGCCATTTCTCTGAAAGTCCTTCCGACTAGGAAACTCACTTTCACCAGACCTCGAATGAACTACGCACTGTGTAGTATTAGCTCTCAGTGATGCAACCTTACTGCTTGGAACTATGCAATGCTAGTAAATGTCCCCTAGGGAAATTGCATTGTGTAATTCCAGAGCTGAGAAACCTGCCGTCATCCCCAGAATTTTGTAGTAACTTCTCTCAGCCTGACTTGAACTACACATTTCACAAGACCAGTCATCAATCTTCTTCCCCGCCTACTGGAACCCCACAATGCCTAGAGAACCAAGCCTTATTTGCCTCCCAGAACTGTGCAAAAGTGTCTCTTGAGTGTCCTCCCTCAACCGAGACTCACTAATCTTAAGAACTATGCAGTCCTGTCCTCCCAGACCCCTTTTCTACCTAGTCCCACCTTGAATCTAAAAATTGTGAAGACCTACCTCCTACGGTTCCATCCTACATCAACCACTCATTATCTCAACTACGTAATCCTATCTCGCAGTGGCTTTTATGCAATTTTTCGCAGTAGTGAGGACTGTGTTCAGGGTTCCTCAGTCAAGCCTGAGTTGCGCTCTGCGTAGTCTCAGTGACCAACCTCCCTCCCTGTCACCTAGAACTGCACAATGCGTAGTTACTGGGCCCTCTTTCCTTGCCTGTCACCTGCCCCAGGCCTATTCCATGGATAAAAATGCTTCATCTTAGGCTAGGGATTTTTTGGATTTGATTTTGTCCTGCCATGAGTGAATTGCAGGAACATGTACACTATTAGATCAATGTGAGATGATGAAGAAGGAGAAGAATGAGAAAACATGCTAGAAGACTCACTTACAACTAGATGAATAAAGAAGCTTATCAATAACAAGCAAAGGGAACACATGCCTACAACCACCTCTCAAGGCTGAAGATCATTAAAGACCCCACATCATTAAGTTATGCAGTGGAGAAGAGAAAGCACATCCAAGAACACATCTATCACTCAGCAGCAACAACAGATTGACATTGCCACCTCAGAAAGCTAGCCCATGTCAACAATGTCATGCCAAATCATGTCATGATTTTTCAAAGTCCACATCACTATTATGAGCCATGTATATTGTAAATCAAATGTAATGTAAAGTGGAAGTCCAATGGACACACATGAATATGAAGAGTCATGTCAGTTGAAAAGTCATAGGAAGTCGCACAATCATGAGGGTAGTCAAAGAGTCACAAGGGTCAACCATCACCCCTTGGTTATAGATAACCCCTCATTCTATGAGCAAAGGACTTTTCACCTTGCCTCCTCCCACAAAGCATAGAAAGTTTTAGTCAATTCTTTTAGGAGCAAGGAGTGGCTCCAATGTCCCACTATTGGGGCTAGTGATGTATGATGTAAACATGTGTCTTGGAATTTTTTCTTAATACAAAAGCCTTTTCATGCCAACACTTTTCCATGCATGACTTATGGACATTTGTAAGACTATTTCGTGAGCATTTATATTTCATGTTTGTTTCACATGTACTAAGATAGGTGAAGTATTTCGGTTGTTTTAGTACTTATCTTGTTGGGAATGTGCTGTAATGGTTGTCGATGTTGTCTTATCCTTATGGACTACTTTGTAGGATACTAGACATATCTTTCCCTGCTCATCAGTTATAACTATTGTCACATCTGCTATGGACTATGACGTTGGATGGTAGATGAATCTTTCCCTATTATTTGGTTTTAACAACTACTGCATCCGCTGTGGACTATTCCGATGGATGTTGGACAGATCTTCCTGGTTCACGTGTGTCTCTTCCTAGGTGGTAATATTACCTCTCAATTAGAGGCCCCCCCATTTGCAGTAAGAGAACCTAGACACAGTTACCTTTCACACTAACTAGGCTCACTCACCTTGCTTTTCAAAGGCACCATTGCAACACTCTCTTGTGTTGAAAGATAGAGCCGAGGAAAATCTCTAAGTATTTGGAAACGAGGCCATCCTACCATATGGGACTCCTACACCAAATGATGTAAGGTCCGATTGGGACCTCATATTGGGGAGATACCTTGATTTTTGGTGGATCCAACGCTATCAACAACAATATAGAGATTTAGATGATAGCCACATATGTCTTAGAATTTTATCACGTGGAATTACTTTGCATGAGTGAATTCTTACTGGATTAACCGGAACCACCCTTGGGGTACCATGAATGAAATATGAAGCAACGATCTCAAAATAGGTTTTTGTAATAAGCACATGATCCTAAGGGCAATGGAGGGGAAAAGCTATGTATAGCAATAGACAAAGAGCATATTATAGTTTAAATAGAACTAGGCCGTTAGTTAGTCCCTTTGATGCTGATAGGAAAGAGAGAGGAAAAGCGTATAATCCCAAAATCAATCGAAAAGAAGATGTGCTCCAACTTATCCAAAGTATAGAAAACTAGTAGTTGAATGAGCCCATAACGGGATAAAAACTTATGTTTACCCCCTTTTTTTCTTTGGAAATCATTCCATTTATGGATTGTATGAGGAAGTATGACACATTTATGGTCTCTACAAGTTATAAGTGTGGTTGGTGTCTAGTTGGTATATGAGTCTGGATTGATAAACATAAACTATACTTAGCCTTCCCTCATAGGAGATGTATTTTAAAAATATGATATGGTACCTCATCCTAGATACGTTAATAATAATGCCTTTAGTCACAAAGATTTCAAGCCCCTTAACAACAATCACATATCTAGATACATTATCCTAGATATATGAAAGGCATATTTAGTGAGACTCTCTCAAGGGTGAGAGGAAGAATCAAAGAGATACGGGCCAATTATTCTAGTAAAATATCACCATAAAACTTTTCTCTTGCATCTCAAATGAGCCTATTTTTTCTATAAGTCAAGGTAAGGGGAGAACTAAGAGATCGTAAGAGAGTATACACTATGATCAAGGTATAATATCTTTATGTACCATTGTTATTATATGAATGAAAATTTATTTCCTTTTCCATTTCATATTCGTATATGTGATATTATGGTTTACTTGTTGTAATAGTGCATATTGAAATCTAACTTCCCTTATATGGAGGTAAACTTTGTCCTTATTTGTTTGTGCATGTGTGTAGGGGTTTAGATCAAGGATTTGGAGTGAGATATATGGGTTGCATTAGGGCTTCCAAATTGTTATGAGGGGTTTTCAATTTATGCTAGCCTATGAAGTTTATAAGATGTCGTAATTTATATACTTTCCTCCACTGATTGAATTACTTGTTCGTACATTGTGAGTAGGAAATTAGTTTTTATCTTTCACCCATCACCTAGAATATCCCTAGGTAGGATAAATTTTTGCAATAGCTCCTTTAATTTTTTGTGAATTCAAAGCAAAATCCTCCACTCCTGGAAAATGTTAAATCCAATCCATTAAATATCTCTAACTATCCTTTAAACTAATAAACTCCTCCAACTATATGTTTTCTTATTACATTGGTTACATTACATGATATATGAAATAAAAAATTTCATTCCTTTGAAGATCAATCTAGAAAACTCCAGGTCCTATTACACAAGGAAAGAAAATTTAAATGATGCTTATGCATCACATCTTGTTTTTATAGATTCCTTGAAAATTTAATGCATCATTTCCTTATAGTGAGGGAACAAAATCCCAAATTTTATAATTCACCAAATATTTGTACTTTTTATCCATATCATTTTCTCATCCAAGTTAATCAAGTGCATCTACATATGTATGAGTATCACATGCCTCTAATCCACATACCACTAAGGAAACACTACCACATTGTTTCATTCATCTACTCTTCCTTAAGTTATGTAATTACTTGCATGACCATCATGAGTTTCAATTGTATTAGTTACTCTTTGGAAATGGTTAGAATCCCTTGTAGAAGGATTACCTACATATTTTAAGGTCCATAGTAAAAAATTTAGGATATTCATTTCTTCTAGTCAACTATGTTGTTGAAGGTAAAGTGTAAGATAATTCTATTAGGATATTTGACTATCAATTTGACAATATGATTGACATGTTGATCAATGTTGTGAAATATTTATTCAAATCTAGAATAGTTTACAAATTTCAAATGGACCACTATTTAACCATATAAAAGGGGATTTTCATAGAGAAGCGTCAAAATCCCTATAATAAAATACAACATTCTTCATACACATAAATTACTAATTGAAAGAAGCGGGCAACCTATAAGATTTTGAATCATTGGAATATCCTACTATATTATAATAATGCCTTCTTATATCTAATCCTACTATATTATAATAATGCCTTCTTATATCTAATCCTACTATATTATAATAATGCCTTCTTATATCTAATCCTACTATATTATAATAATGCCTTCTTATATCTAATTTCTTTCTCTTATCATTTAAAATAAGATCCTAAACTATACATCAAATTTTTTTGAGATGTTCCGCCAATGGTTTCCTTTGATATTTCTCAAGTGGGATCATATCCCATACAAACTTGGTTAAAATCATGTTTAATGGTAGTTATATTAGTAGATAGAATATATTTAAAATCAAATTGGCATAACTATGGCATGAATAAAACACTATGTTATTCCAATTAGAATCTAATTTTCTATTTCAAAAACACCAATATGACGAGGTGTGTAAGGTGCATATATCTCCCAAGTAATACCATTTTTATAGAAGTAGCTCTCAAATACCTTAGTCAAATATTATGCTCATTGTTAGATCTTAGACATTTAATATATTGGTCACTTTACTTTTCAACCAATCCCTTAGGCTCCTTAAAATTTTCAAAGACATGATCCTTATTCTTAAGAATTATTTCCAAATATACCTAGAAAAAGCATTAGTAAAGTTCAAAACATATGTTGTGTATGTTAATCATGGTTTTCTCACTATATAAAGGTCAGTATAGATAAGCTCTAGTTGGATGTTTTCTCTCCAAACCTTTCTAGTCTCAAATGTAGCCTATTGATTCTTGCCAAAAACACACCTTTTACATAAACCAACAACAATTACTCCACTAGTTAGTGCATTAACCATATAAGCTTCACCATTAATTTCATACCTTAGAAATTTAGATGTCTAGGTTTCTTATGAGAAATTCATATTGGGTCATCGATGAGTGTAGACATCGCTTGATCTTGCTTCTTCAAAATAGTATTGTGTATTATATATATAAGCATATCTTCATTGAATATTTGATGACTGTTGGTCAGAGTACTCATTGGATAATCGATGACATAATCAATGGATGAAAGCGTCGGTACCTTAACACTCCTGCCAGACATAAGTCTTGTTCATCACATATTTGATGCTTCACCTTCATCTTCAAAGCGTCAGAGCAACAACACTTCTGTCGCACAATTTACTTCTATCGTCAATTACCCGAAGCCTCAACATCGTTTTGTTCTGTTAGAGGAAATGACCTATGTGTCGAATATCTGATGCTCAACAATCAGCTTGAAAGCATCAGAATGACAACACTTCTGTAGCACAATTTACTTATGTCGTCGATTACTCAACGCCTCAACGTCGATTTGTTCCGTCAGAAAAAATGACCTATGTGTCAAATATCCGACACTTCATCATCAGTTTGAAAGCGTCGAAGTGACAACACTTGATTCACACAATTTACTTTTTCCATCGATTACTTGACACCTTAATGTCGATTTTTTCTCTTGGATATCCTGCGATTTGTAGTGTCACAAAACCAACTTGTAAAATTCGGTTTTTTAATGAACATTTTGACATTTTATGTGTCGGATAATCGACATTTGTACCACCGCATATCCAATGGTAACTAAATTATTGACTATTTTATAGATTTCCAACGACAATTTGATAAGCACCAATGTGTCCGATAGTTGACACTAATAAATCACATATATGACTAATAGCCATCAGATTTTGGCCCCATTTGTACTAGTGATGGGTGCCCCACAAGGAGAAGTACCTGGTATTATAACTCTGTACTACAATAGTTTATGCAATTGCTTCTTTACTTCATTTGCTTCAAGTATGCACTATTTAAATTGTCTTGTGTTTGGTAGTGGAAAGTTATGCAATAGTTTCATTTTATGCCCCACTTACCTCTTAAGCAACATCCCTTTAGGCTCTTGGAGCACTTCTTCATAAAATTTTGCAAGCTTCTCCTACAAGTGTTTCTAGTTTTCACATCCCTCTAGATATACATTCACTTCTATTGATCCATCTCCTCATTAATTTTGTCTCAACAAGGGTAATGTAACCTTCCTATTTGAGCTAATTATTTTCTTTGACTTGGTTGGAACTTGCCAAAGATATTTTGGGTTTACCATCATGTTCATTGATGATGAAGTATTTTTCATTCTTGATATGATATTAGTCATTATCGTTTCTCTATATGAAGATGACATCCATCAAGTACATGTAGCAATTCTAAACACTACAATATGAATATCAAGTGGCGCTAAATCTACTTCTACTTCATTAATGTAATTTGTCTAATTGGAAATATGATCTTCCACTGCTTAGTAACTCTTAGCTCAACATTATTTATTTACCCATCCTAGTGGGTATAAGTGAATATGTTCATGCACTTCCAATCTAGGGTTACTTAATATACAATGGTAATAGTCTTCTTAGCTTTCACTTCCACTTCTTTTCCTCCATGGAAGAGCCCCATTATTTTGTACATTTTAAACCACTTAGTTATCCATTCTTATTGACCATCTCTAGGTATCATGCTTGCACATAGACTTTATCTACACGATTAATCTTGAAGCACCAATCGCCTCAATTGACTATGCAAAACAAATGAATACTTGATGGCTACATCTAGATTCTTGGGAGACATTCTCAACTAAATGGCTTAATTATTGAACTCATTGGTGTACTATTTTATATTTTCTCTTGTTTTTGTTGATATTAGCTCCACCAAATCCTTTAGACCTATTCATACCCAATAAATAAAAATTTAGATTTAATGAGTTCCTTCAAATTCTACTACTTAGTCATTGTTGGATTTCCCTTTGGTTAGATTGTCTTCGTAAAACCTTCCCATGAGATTTGGTTATGAACCTCCAAATTATGTTAGGAAAACACTATATTATGCTTTGCTTTTACTTTGTGAACATTGAAATAGGCTTCAAGTTGATGCAATCAATGATTTAGATCAACAACATCAACCTCACCTTTATAAGCCTTTATACTCATTTTAGCTTCAACATTGAAATTTCTATTTTCCACAAGATGCATAGTAGAAATCAATCATATGATCTCATAATTATTACCTAATAATATTCATATAATTTATCTTATGCCATTGATATTATTAAGCAATTATACATATAATATTTCAACATTAATGCAATTAAAATAGTAAGATGATAAAGAGACAACCATGCAAGATAGAGACAACAAATAGACCTTGGGAAACCCAAACTTGGGATAAAACCTAGCAGTTTTCTTCTAGGAGAAATTATTATTCAATAAGCTTTGCAATTCCAAAAATTGTTTAGAAATATTTGCCAAAATCCAAGTATAAACATTAGAGAAATTTCGAGGGGGAGCACTCGTTGTATGTAAAATATAATTCCTCATCCAAGGAGTACCCATGTTTCATACTTTCGATGGACCTTGTTATATGAAAAATGAGAAATACATGAAAAAACGTGATTGCAATCACATTTCTTCATGTATTTATCATTTTTCGTGTAGCATAGTCCATCAAAAATATGCAACATGGAAACTCCTTGGATGAGGAATTAAATTCCGCGTCCAACAAGTGGTCCCACTTGAAATTTGAGAAAAACCGTAGGGAAATAAGTTGAAAATATGAGTTGAAAGAGTAGTTTTTTCTTTTTCCCTCTAAAATTTGATACCATTTTCATGTATTTCTCTTTTTTCGTGTAGCATGGCCCATCCAAAGTATGAAACATAGGTTCTCCTTAGATGATGAATTAAATAACTCATCCAATGATTTCTCCTACTCGAAATTTGAGTAAAATTGTAGGGAGATAAGTTGAAAAGTAGTTTTTTTTTTTTTTTTTTACTCCAGAAATGGTGAATCATCCCTCATGGTTGACATCATCATCTTGAATCCTATTGGTTCTTAAAAATTTGGTTTTGTTTGTAAATATTTTTTTTGAGGCCCATTTTAGACCTCAAAATTTCTCTAGTGCACCAAGAAAACTTGGTTAAAATTATAGCCCCTCAATGTTGGTCAAACCACTCAAATAGTCAAATCTGTTCAAACTTTCGACCTAGTCAACTTAGCTCCCGCAGTCAAACCTGAGGTCAACTAATCCTATTCTATGGTCAAACTTAGCTAGATATATCAATCAAACAATAGGTCAACCTTGGTAAAACAATCAAGAAATAACTCAACCATACCTCCAAAAATATCCTTTTTTGACTTTGCATATGAGGTTGGAATAGAAGAGTGAACGTGTGATGATTTTGAATTGTTCAAAGTGGAGTATCACATCATTTATTTGTACAGGTCAAATGGGTGAATTTTGACCAAGGGACACACCCTTTCATGTTGGGGCCAACTTGACCAGGTTGAGCCTACATGATGTCCAAAATATATCTTTTTTATTTAAATTTCCATAATTCTTCTAGGTCGATTTAGGAGGCTTCTTGGGATGTGGGAATAGCTACCGATGCTACACAAAATATAAACACTCCCTTTGAGAAAGGGATGCATTCTCCTTGGTTGCAATAGGTTTACCCTTAGCTGAAATTTCTCCTTCCATAAAAAAGTTCATGAGCTTCCCATGATAATGCATGTCTATAGATAAATCCATCCTGGAGTGGGAAATGTAACTGCTCACATGTGCACCTATAGATCAATCCATCCTGGAGTTGGAAATATGAGTATCCATGGAGTTTTACCTTTGGTTAAAGTCCTTGATGGCTCCTTAGGTAAATGTATCAATATCCTTGGGCCAAAGTCCTTTATGACCCATCCAAGCCCTTTTGGCATTTGTTGACGTTGTTGAACCCGCCAATACTCAGGGCATCTCCCTAGTATGAAGTCTCAACTAGACCTCAGATCATTTGGTGTAGGAGACCCATCCGATACGATGGCCCAATTTCCATTCTCTTAGAGATTTTCCATAGCTCTTGTTGTTCAACACATGAGAATGTTATGCTTGTAACTTCAAGAAAGCGAGGTGAGTGTGCCTGGTGAGTTCTTAATGTAACTCTGTGTCTGGGTTCTCTTACTGTCAAATGGGGGAGGTAAAGTGAGCCTCTTGATGAGAGGGAATAGTCCCAAACTAGGAAGAAACACACGCGAACAACAAGAAGGGTATGTCCAACATCCAATGGAATAGTCCACAACTGATGCGATAGTCGTGAAAAGCAAAGCTCAAGGGGAAAACACGTACACCGTGTTAGAGTCAATATGCATACTGCCATCAGTGGTCAAAATCCCTCTTTTATATCATATTAGTGTCCTGTTGATTTTTTTTGCATTCCACTTGGGCCATCATGCAAACATTTACTCACTAATGGTAGCCCAAAATCCAAAGTCACTTTCTCCTCTCAAAACTTTGTATTTGTTGGCCCACCTTCATGTGTCCTGCTGAGCATCCATTGATCATGAAGGCTCATTTCATCGTGTTTTATATCAGTCAAATTCACCTGAAATTCAGTCATTTAAGGTTCCATTAGGTCACCTAGGTTTTATTTTCCCAAGGTCCAATAAATCACCATCTCACTGCATAAGGTCAGCAAAATATGAGAGTGAAGCAAATAATATCCTTTTCAGTTAAATAAAGGTTTACAAGAATTTAACCATGGTTACTGAAAGCCCCAAATTTGATTTCAAAAGGGAATTTATTCCAATTTGTAAATTTTTACTTCAAAAAAGATGTAATAATTTTTATTTTCATCTATGTAATTTTATGTCTATTATATGTAATAAGTCACTATTTTAGTTGTATACTCATTTCCACTTGCCAATGATATCCAAACAAAGGTCATCAAGATTTCCAAAAGAATCATCCACCTGTCAAAAGAAAAAAAGGTCAGAAATTCAGAAAAGCATTAGTATGAAAGTTTCAAAAGTGACATGAAATATTACAAAGTTGGCGTGCAACTCATAAATCAAACTCATTCAGGTATAAAAGCTCTCAAGACATCCATGCAAAATCCATTTGCACTCCTACACTTTCAAACCTCCTCAGCAAAAGCAGATTTTTGAATTTAAGGCGAAATTGGGCAAAACAGAGCCAGAGGGTGCGTTTAGACAAGGAAGGGCACATTTGATTGGGCTGCTGCGCATTTGCTTGGGTCACTGCGCGTTTCCTAGAAATTTCAGTGCATTTTTAAATGGTATTACGCTCCTATAGTTGAAAGGTGCGTTTGCCTGGGAGGACCAAAAACATGCGAGAACATCCTCCATCGCCACCAAGCTTCGAAATTCGTTATCGCACACTTCAGTAAATGAGGTAGGTGGGAAAATATATTCAGCCTTCCCCTCCATTGTTGATCTACATAGGGTTTCATAGTCATTTGTTGTCATTTCTAAACTCAAAACCCTAGTAACATATTTTCACTCTTAAATCACATTTCTTAGCATTTTGTTACCACTCCTATCACTTAAATACTATCCACTATCACCTCCTCATACCACACATCCCCATTCCCTCCTCATCAAATCTCCTCACATCATTCCACATTTCCCACACCCACAGTCCATTTTATCATCTCCCTAGGGTTTTGACAGCAATAACTCATGGCAGAAGAAGAGCACAGAAGTCAAAGTGAGGAAGAAAGACAAGAGAGGAGGCGATATAAGAAAGGAGGAAGAATCATCAGACATGAGCCAACCAACACCAGAGAACTCATGACATCTCCCATCATTGTGGCAAGCTCTAAACATATGGGATGTTTTGAGATTTGTGAGAAAGTGGAAAGGATCCAGCATCATCCTGATTTGACCAAATTATCCATCACCAACCTCCATGACAACCAGGCAACCCTTGCTGGTGTCACCTTCACTATATATCTTGCTATTATATTAGATGCCACTCGGATCCCAAATTTTGGAGAAAAATGGTTTAAACAAGGAGAATTGGATCATTACTATTATGAGCCATATCTTAAACCAAGCTACAAGAATGAGAGAAAGAGGATTTTTCCTTTCTCTTACCTCCTAGACAGATATGTCCCTTGATGAAAATCATCATTACGTACTTCACATGTGAGGGTAGGTTTTCTAGACTCTATTCCTATCATATTCAGTTACTCGTGCATTTCACAAGAGTCAAAATGCTCAATACACTCCATTATCTTTACTGGGACATTGACAAGATGTCATTCATTTCAGGAAGGAAGGATTATGATCATGAATGCATATCATCTTTCACCACTCTCTCATCAAGATGATAGTCCTACACCACCTTGATTAGCTTAACATTGCATGGGACACTTTCATATCCAATGATATTTTCACAATCCCACCTATTCAGCATGGCCAAGAAGCACCTTCATCTTCTCACCCATCCACCTCCATTCCTCCACATCAGCCCATACATCATCCATCTTCATCTGATGAGTCAGCCACACCAGCACCTCCACCATCACCATTTCATGAGCCTATTCATTCACTTGGCAGGGATGAAGGCAGTGGGAAAGAGCATATTGAACATGGTGACAGTAGCAAGCCCAAAAGGGTTGGTTTAGGTACCTTGGAACATGCCTATCAAAGAGGGCATATGAAAGTGTTTTCCCCACTGATTGTGGGAGGGGCCTTGCCTTCTTCATCGGCAAAGCAGGTATAGAAGGGTAAGGAAAAGGTTATAGAGGAAGATATCCAGCAGCAGGACAAAGACCTCCATGAGATAGAGCATGATTTTCAGTTAGTTGACTTATATGTGGATCATGATAGTGAAAGCACAACTATTGTCATCAAGGAGAAGAATGCACTCATAGGAGAGCTCTAGGTCAATTTGCAAAGGGCCAAATACATTATTTCCTACTATAAGCAGGAGAACAGCCAGTTTGAGGTCAAACATGAGGTTATGGAGATTCAGCTAAGAAAAGCAAAGAGAGAGGCTGAAAAGGCAAAGGCCTTAATTGATGAGGCATATGGAAAGTATGGTGAACAACTTGATGGATAGGTACCGAGAAGAATACCAAGGGCTAGAGGCCTAAAGAGAGTTTTGGAGCTAGAAAGGCAAAGGGAGGCAGAACTAGCCAATGAGCTCACCTTGAATGAGAAATTTGCCAAAATGGTAAATGAGAACCGACAACATTGGATCGAGAGGGTAAATGGTCATCTTGAGAGCCTCTTAGATAAGGCGAATAGGTATGTTGAGATTCAAAGGAGGATGGCAAAGTACTATGCCATGAGAAACAAAATTGCAAGATTCAAAATCAAAAGAACCCATGCAAAAATTGAAGCCTTGACCGAGCAAGAGGAGAAAAGGAGGCTAGATATTCTTACCGAGAAATCACTCCATGCCTCAAACATATGATTAGCTATCATCCCACTAATTTTTACCATTTTTGAACAAATTTTGCAAGTCATGATTTTCTGTGTTTTTTGAAGTATTTTTAGCACAATGAAATGGTCAAACGCGTCGCACCTTGGGCGCTCTACTCTTTTTTGGGGCATATAATGAGAAAATGGTCAACAGTTTTGGATTCAGAGTGATGAGGACATGCACCTGTATAGTTTCTAAGCATTTTTAGGGAAACTGGTCAGCCAAAAGGGTAAAAAACCATAAAAATACCACCTTTCTGCCTCCTTTTTGGCCTGGTCGTTGCGTGTTTACCAGTCTTGGGAGATTGTAATTTTGACAAGGAAAATGACCTCCAAATAGAAAACTGAAGGCATATTTTGAAGATATACTCGAAGGGCTTTCCAACAAGCTATCTTGGAGCAAATTTTGACATCGGGAAGGCATCCAAAAGCAGCCCTGAAGTTGAAGAGCGTGTTTGACACTAAAAGGGCGCGTTTGACAACCTTCTACATTTTTCGCTATTTCACTCTGAACTCTTTTTCACGTAAGGGAAATTGATTTTTAATAATTTAATTGATCAAGATGATGTAATTATTATGTTTTTTACTGTTATCTAGGATAAATACATTAGTTAAAAGGCCTACATGGCATGTAATGAATCAGTTTGCTCAAGTTAGGGATGAGTCACTTTGACCACCCTATACTCCAGCTATCAGTTCAGCCTTTCTTGAAACTACGCCTCCTCTGATGGATTCGACCCCTAAGGCTAAGATGAGTTGTTTTGAGGCCTATATTATGTATTTTCTTAGTCATTTCATAGGTTTGAATCAGTTGGATGTTTGGCGATTGATTAGAGACACTAGCGTAATCAATATTTGGTAGAATTTAATGAATGAGTTGCATCTATTTTGGTGGAATACCTGTGGTAGGGAATTTTGACTTAGTTTCTTCTTATGTTGCATATGTTTGAATGTTTTGTACTCCCATATTTCATTTCACTTCTATGATATGTTGATTTTCAAGTTGATAAGCAGAATACATTTATATGCTCTGTTTTGGGGAACTATACATAGTTTGTCCAGTTTCTTCATTTTAGAAAGAATACATGCTTGTCTCGCTCTTTCTAGAACCTCACCAGCCTTATCCATATCACTTAATAACCTTAAAGTGTTTGAGGGCCTACCTACCTTGCTCCATCAGATTTCTGTAATCATACTCTCATTTTTCCTGACATAGTCTTTTTGACCTAATCCTCTTCCAACAACCAAACCAAAATCAAATCAAACAACCCTTTGCACTTTACATCTAGCCTTAAACCCTAATATATCTAGCCCTCTTGGTTGTGATCCTTTGGAGAGAACCCTCTCTGGCTTGGTAGGGCTAGATACCAAGTCAAAAGATTTGTCTGTGCTTACCTCAGTTGGACTCTTCTTCAGCCTTGGAGATCCATAGGAGCGATAACATTCTGGCGTCATTGCCGAGGAACGAAAGGTTCATTTTCCCTAGGTGTATGATTAGTTCACATTGGATTTTGGTCCTCTAGATAATATAACTAAGCTTCACTAAGGTTGATTCAGTGATTGTAGTGCCTAGATTGTAGAAGTTGGCCTCAAGGAGACAATGAGGCAAATTTTGCATCCTCGTCTAGTTGATTCGGTTGAAGACAATTAGAACTTGTTCAAAAGAAAATATGGGTACATATTACAAGTTCAACCAGACTTCCTCCCATTGGTAAGCTCTTAATCATTACTAATTTCATATTTCTCTACTGAATACTTTCCTTTGAAAATAATCTATGTTCAACTCAAAGTCTTAGATCTCTGATCCTATTGAGTCTGACCCTGTTAAGATACTGCCTTCTAAAAGATACACCAAGTCAAACCCTAACCCTAATCCTCCTTCTCTGGTTGATAACCCTAAGAGGCTATTGAGAAAGCCTAAAATCCCTATCCTCAAGACTGAAACCCCTTAATTAGAAAGGACCACTTCATTGCCAGATAAACTGCATAGTATCGAGGATATACCTTTCGACATTAAATTTGAGTTATCCTTGTTTCAATCAAAGTTTGAGTCTAGTCTTATTGAAGAAGTTCTCAATCCTATAAATTTTGACTCATATCTTTCTGACTCAAATTCATTTTTTAACTGACCTTCTGCTGCTTCTCAATCTTTAAAACTTGAGCACGCGGTTTGGTCAAATTTTGACAAACTTCAAATCTTAGCGGATCAGTTACAAATCACTGCTTAAAAGGCTTATATTCAGTATGAAATTGAGCTCTTATCTTCCGTAACACCCTCTACTACAACATCCATTTCACCCCCTCCATCTTCATCTCAACCAACACAACCCATTGTAGTGCTCCACCATTCCCCGAGAGTTATGGCAAGATTTTCACCTTTGGTGTTACGTGGTCAGTTGGCAGTATTACCTCAGACCTATGGCTAGAGGCTTCCTCTATTTGATGGTAGCCCAGGAGTAACAGCGCAACAACATATTGATAATATGGTTGATTTCATTGACTTGGAGGAAGTCGATGAAGATGATGCTAAAATGAGACTGATAGCTCAAAAATTTTCAGGAGACGTGAAAAAATGGTTCCGTGGTTTGGTAGCAGGCTCTATTAATTCTTCAGCCAGGCTTAATGAGTTGTTTTTAGCTAGATGGTGGGAAAAGAAGAATCCATTGTGGATCTTGGTAGAATACAACACCTTAAGGAGGAATCCTAATGAGACAGTCTAGGAATTCACTATAAGATTCAATCAAATCTACAATTTTATTTCAGACAACATGAAGCCTCCACCTGATTTGGCACTTCGGCATTACCCGGATGCTTTTGATCCATAGATGGCCTATCAGTTGAGGGAAAGGGATCCCACAACTCTCGAAGATATGCAGAACAATGCGGTAAGTGTGGAAGCAAACTTGATGATCAAGAAGTCTCAATTGAAACATGAGAAATCGGAAAAGAGAGTGACAACCAAAGAAGAACCTTCCACTTCCACCAATCTGAAACTAGATGCATTAATCAAAACCATGCATAGAATGACTGACCTAAGGATAAATTCAACTAGATATCCATAGCCACAAGTTAGAAATCCTAACTTCAGAAATCAGCAGCAACCTCAGTACATGAGAAAAGAAAGAGAGCAGAAGGCTTCCGAAGCATTGATATCTCAGCAGCCTATTCAGACACCCCTGCAACAGAATTATGCTCAAGGAGAATATAATGATGAAACATAACCAATTATTGAGGAAAATCACTTCTTTAGGGAAGATCACCATCCCATTTTCTTGAATGAAGATGAGCAATATGTCAAGGTACAAGATCCTAAAGATGACGACTACATACTAGCAAGTGACAATGCATTGGAAACCCAAACCAATGACTATCAAAGAGGATATTTGAATTCTTTTAGTTCTCAGCAGAATCAATATTCTTTGAGGAATATAGATGTCCCAATCACTCAGAAAAGGAAATCACAGCAGAAAGACACCCAACAGAAATCAAATCCTCAAGGAAGTCAAAGCAAAGGTAAGGATCTAGCAACAACCGATCAAAGCAGAGTGAAACAACAATCTACAAGTACTCTGAAAAAGGATCATGACAACCAAAGGAAGGATCATATACTGAGAGATTTTCCCAAGAAGAGAGACAATGTCCAAAAAGAGGTAGATAAAACTAGCTCTTTCAATCTAGAAACTGAAATTTCAAAGTTGAAAGTATGAATCCTTCTCAATGAACTTGTCAAAAATAACCATTACAAGTCCGATATAATCAAAATGCTTAAAGTTGATCCTATGTCTGACATGGTTAATATTGAAGATGATCACCCTGAATTGATTTTTGGTCCAACCATAGATGATCAGTCAGGTGATAGTGGTGTTCCTCCGTTTTATCTCAGTTTAAGAATTCACCAATTTATTCTTCACAACTCCATGCTCGACTCTGGAGCCTCTCATAACTTAATGCCAAAAGCCATCATGGAAAGGTTGGGTCTAGATATAACTCATGAGTATCATGACTTTTATTCTTTTGATTTAGGAAAGGTCCGTTGTCTTGGTCTAACTAAAGACTTGGTAGTATCTCTAAATCAAATCCCTGCCAAGAATGTTTTAATGGATGTGGTGGTAGCTGATATACCACGATGGTTTGGCATGCTATTGTCGAGATCCTGGGGGGAATTTTTTTTTGGAAAGAATACTGAGAGGGGGGGTGAATCAGTATTATCTGATCAATTATTTACTTTTTCAAACCCATAACATATACCCTACTTCAGTTAGATGAACCCGCGTATATACGCAACTACAGATAAGGAAACCTGCGTATACTATGTAGATTTATAATTTACTTTATTCTACAGATGTTGATCATTAAGTTATGCACCAGAATCATATAAACAGTTTCCAGGAACAATAAAACAGATCATAAGGAAACTACACATAAGAACACAAGATATAAGGTGGAAACCCAATATGGGTGAAAACCACCTGCTGTAATTCGTCTCTATCTTCTTTTAATTAGAAACTTCTTTTTACAATGATTCTGTACTGGTGTAGTCCTTTACCAATATGTAGGCTGCTACCTACAGAGAGCTACAACCCTCTCTCGTTTTCCAGCTTCTCCTGGAAGGGAGCTACAACCCCCTTAGTTCTTGTACTACTTGAGATACTAGTACGCAGGCTGCTACCTGCAGAAGGCTACAACATTCTCTTTCTTCCAGGGACCACATTTCATAAGTTTTCAGACTGGATCCACAAATAACATCAATAAAACATCAAGAATGTCTGCATCAACCAATCACTATTTCACTAGTCAAGACTGAATCAAAATAAACAATTCTCTGTCAACTGTACCCAGATCACAGTAACTGTAATCACACCTCAAATTCTAAATCCAGATCACTGCAATAATCAACAGAAGCAGCTAGAAAATAAATTATGAGATGTACGCTACTTCAATATTCAGAAACTTTCATGCATACACTTCTGTGTTAAGTTCAACCTGCGTATACGCACTTCCGCCTTCCAGAAACTGCATGTATATGCACCTGTGCTGAGATCAACCTGCGTATACACACTTCTGACTTATAAAACCTGCGTGTATACGCACCTGTGCTTCACTGAACCTACGTACAGATATATAAAGGTAATTTACCCCTTCAAATGTTCAGATATTAGTTTACCCAGATTATCAGATTTATAGATCAAGCAAGCGCCACATAGAACAGATCAAAATCATACAAAGATACTATCATTCAAGCCTTAAGATTTTGACCCATCAAAAGAACTTATCCTTCTCCTTGCGCTCAGGTTCCTTCTTCCTTTAGATCTAGATCTGCACCATAACCCAATCACTATATTCCAGATCTAGCACTTTTCAGATATTCAATAATTCAGATGATTCCTTGCTAAATGATCTCCTTCCTCTTTTATAGTCTTAGGCCTTTCACAATACCATAGTCCAAAACCATAACAATTCAATACCATGGACCCAATACTTGGGATCAACACTTATGATGAGATACCATGGCCCAAAACCATAGGTTCAAATACCAAGGACTAAATACCACAGACCAAAAACAATTTTTCCCACATGTACGTTCTTTTCCTTGCATGAAAGTGCATGTATACGCATACGCGCCTTGGGAACGTCCAACCCGCGTATATACGTGGCTTCGTCAAAGTGAACCTGTGTATATGTCTTTTTCTTCTTTCTGAGTGCCTGAACTGTGATCTGTCACTAGAGAGAGTTGCCATCAAGGACAACACCTATGCCATAGCACCAAAACTGCTAGAATTCCAACAATCTCCCCCTTTGGACTTGATGGCAACCCCAAGATCCTCAATATCATTCTCCCCCTTTGTCATCAAGGGAAAAGGGGTGTGCTCCTCCTGAGTACATGCTGAAATCTATGCTTTGCTTTGCTGAACATGCACCCCCTGACTGTAGGCAAGATCTACAAAAAGACATTCTTTAAAAAGAACCATGACTTATACATCATAACTGACCTTCCTATCACAAAAGTCTCTATACATACATCCATCACCCAACCAAGTGGGGATCATCCATCCAACCAAGTGGGGATACATCAGAAATTTACATATGACAACCAATTACAATACATCATTCATCCCAGGCATAGTGGGGAAACCAAAATAGGTCGTTACATGACCTTGATGAAAAGAAGATATACATGACATAGAGACGAAATATCTTGAGCAAGACTATGAAAGTCATCAATAACTACTATCAGTAGCATCTGTCAATCATTATTTAGATCAGAAACCATGTTCTCTTTTTGTTATTCCTCTGCAAGAGTTCCACCTGAAACCAACAACAGTTGTGAACTTGAACCAAAATCTTCTAAGGTAATGCCAACAATGCATCATTAGAAGATTATCTGCTCCCCCTGAACCTGTGCCAGATGGTCTTTGAAAAACCCCTATTAGACTATCAGAGTCTGTCTCTACTGATATCCTTCAAACCTCCATATACGCGACTGTATCTGCACAAACCAGTGTATGTACGTGAATCCTCCTCATCCAACTCGCGTACACCAACTTTTCTCTGAAACAGACAAGTTTCAACAGCAGGTTGAAGCATCAACTACTCCCAGCTTCTATCTGAGGTATTCAAATGTTTCCCTGGGCAGCGGTTTGATGAGTATATCAGCAACTTGTTCCTTAGAGGGAACATACTCTAACTTGACTTTTTGTTCCAGCACTTGTTCCTGAAGAAAATGATATTTGATAGGGATGTGCTTGGTCTTTGAATGCATGACTGGATTCTTTGAAATGCTGATTGCACTCGTGTTATCACATAATATGGAGATAGGTGGAGTACAAGTGATTTGATAATCCTGCAAGGTTTGCATCATCCAAAGGAGTTAGGTGTAGCAAGATGCAACAACCACATATTCTGCTTCAGCTGTAGATAAGGCAATAGAACTATGTTTCTTGCTGAACCAAGATACTAATTTGGAACCCATAAAGAATGCACCACCACTAGTGCTTTTTCTGTCATCCACGCTTCCAGCCCAATCTGCATCTGTATAATCATGAAGACTGAGATCTACATCTCTAGGATACCATAGGCCATAGTTTTGAGTTCCTTGAAGATACTTGAAAATTCTCTTTACTGCCTGAAGATGAGTTTCCTTAGGATTTGCCTGAAATCTTCCAACCATTCCTACTGCATGCATGATGTCTGGTCGGGTACCTGTTAAATAGAGTAGACTTCCAATCATGTATCTATAGGTTGGTTGATGCACTGCTGCTGATTCATCATTTGCACTGAGACTGCATCTTGTGACCATAGGAGTACATATTGGTTTCAAATCTTCCATGCCATACTTCTTCAAGATCTACTTGAGGTACTTGGTTTGAGATAAAAAGATACCGCCTTTATTTTGTTGGATTTGTAAACCAAGAAAATATGTCAGTTCTCCAAGCAAGGACATTTCAAATTCCTTCTGCATCACCAAGGCAGAGTTTTGACTCATAGCTTCTTCATTGCTGCCAAAGATGATATCATCTACATACACAACAAGTATTAGCAATTTGTTATTTTCAATTTTTATATAAAGATTGTTATCTGCTGATCCTTTTGAAAAACCTTATTGATGAAGGCATTTGTCTAAACGATAGTACCAAGCCCTTGGAGCCTGTTTGAGACCATAGAGAGCCTTCTTTAGTCTGCGTACAAGATTTGGATCATTACCAAGGATGAATCCATCTGGCTGCTCAATGTACACTTCTTCTTCTAAG